>JAWWEJ010559013.1:0-15851 GCA_035582705.1 Aneides aeneus | reverse complement strand
ATGTTATGTTATGTTATGTTATGTTATGTTATGTTATGTTATGTTATGTTATGTTATGTTATGTTATGTTATGTTACCAGCTATTTGTGTCACCCCCAGTTGCAATCATCCGATCACTCTATGGGGCTATTCCAGTGCTCTAGTTGGCACAGTAAATAAACAATTTACATTCCATTCCCTGGCTTCAATGTTATGTCTGTGACCATGCGTGAAGTGTGTATGGTGTGTTGGTGGCTGTTTGTGGTGTTGTGTGCTAAATGCTATGTGCTATGTGCTTGTGTGTGCTGCGTGCGAATGTGTGTTGTGCTGTGTGATCTCTATGTTTAAGTGTGTAGGTCTATAAGTGGAGCCTGGGTAAGTCCACCCCGGTCTCTCTAGTTTGGGCTATCCCTGCTTCTTCCCCCACCCCCTTTGCTGCTTGATCTTTGTTGTGGCCCATTGATCCAGTCCATGCTTGTGTGCCTTGTCTCCAGGTTGTATAAGCCTTCTAGCTCGTGTTTGTTTGTGTCATCATGGATCGGATCGGTCTCCCCCTCTGAATCTTCCAGTTTGGTGTCCCCCCTGTTCCCGGGTTTCTCTGTTTGGGTTAGGCAGAGCATCTGGGCAGACTGCCTTCCCCGGTGGGCACAAGGAGCACAGAGTGAGCCTGAGTTAACTGTGGTACGGAGGGCTCAGTGCCCCTCGGCCATCCTGGGGGGCCACCACTCCTGTACATCACCCCCACCCTGCAGTGGTCAGCTCTGCCACCCCCCTCCAATTATGGCTACCCACCCTTCACTCCTTACTTTGGTTTGGATTCCTTGCGCCATCGATTTCCTGTAGAACATGTAGGATATCTTCCGAGGTCCTTTGGGTTTATTAAGGGTGACTTGGCTCCTATTCCGTTAGTTGCTTGTGGGGTCCTATGGGAAGTGTCTCTTAGTCACTTCCTGGTTCTTATAAGTGGTACCAAAGCTAGTCCCTGGCGAGGTTGTGTCGGGTGACAGGGGTCTTATTCCGTTATTTGCTTGATGGGTCCTATAAGGAGTGTTGGTGCCCTTTACTCTGCTAGTCACTTCCTGGGTCTTTTGAGGAGTGACTTGGATAGTCCCTGGCAAGGTCCTATAGGGTGACAGGGTTCTTCTTATGTTAGTTGCTTGAGGGTCCTATAAGGGGTGGCAGACCCCTTTACTCTGTTAGTCAACTTTGTGAGTCTTATGAGGAGTACCTCTGGTAGTCCCCATTGAGGTCCTGTATTAATTGACTCTGCGCATCACCTGGGTTACTAGTAGATGGCAAGGCTCTTATCCGCTAATAACATATGGTCCTATAAGGATTGCCAGCGTCTTTTACTCTGGTGGTCACTACCTCAGTCCTATAAGGAGTGAATTGGCTGGCTCTCGGGGAGAGGAGTGAAGTAAATCCTGACTAGGCTATGAGGTGAACATTGCATTATTCCTATCAGCAACCAGGTTTTGTGAGGACCAACAGGCCGATATCTCCGAGCAATCCTATAAGGGTGAACAACTATGCACGGCCCATTCATTTCCGTCATTGCCTTCTTATATGGACGCAGCTACTATATATGTTAATGTACGAAATGTTCTTTACCATCATTTCCTTCATATGGAAGGGTCCTTCTACATGGACGTTAAGGTTGTTTACTGTGCGTACTGAGATACATCACGCAATTCCTGTAAGGGGTGAGTTAGTGTGTACGGCCTTAAACCATTAAGCCATTTTTTTCTGCTGAGCTTTCATATGCATATCCTATAAGGAGCAGAATACAGTACTATGCAGATATAATTTTAGACTCTTAGGTAATTGACTAGCGTTTGTAAGAATCATGTTCTGCTCACCTGTGGGTGGGGTCTGTCCACCCCCTCTTCATCCTACACTTCCAACTGCCTGGTATAAGTGTTTTGGGTGGTGTTCAGGAGTAGGGTCCTGTGCCCTCTTACCACCTCTAAACATCCTCGTTAATATCCGTGTTCTTTCTTAGAAGTCCGTCCTTCGAATGTCCGGCCGCCAAATGGCTGAACGCCATTACCACTTGCAGTTATATAGCCATGTTCCCATATTCCCTTCCTGTCGCACCCCCCCTCGCCCTCATCACCACCCTGGTCCCTCCCCCAATTCTCCACGTGGTTTCAAATGCTCCCCGACCTCCGGAAACCTTAGCTCAGCCTTTTATAGAAAATATGAAACAAAAATAATGCGTTACACCTCCCGTTCCCATCCTATCCCATTTCCCCCCATCCTTGCACCAAATGTGTCCTGAATTATAAATACTGTACTGCATAAGATGAATTATTGTACATATGCAATGGAACCCTATACTTTTAAACATATTAAATGTAACATGAATTGTAAATATTACACTGCACGTGATCAATCACTGTACATATTATCTGGCATCCTATTATGTTAATAAAAATAAGTTTAAAAAAATCTTGAACCAGTGTATAAATTCCACAGGCAAGTTGAATTTTGACATCACAACCCAGAGAAAATTCCAGTTGACGCGATCAAATTCTTTCTCTGCATCCAAAAGTATAACTGATAGCGGTACATCATTAACTTTGGCAATATCTTTTACAGTTGCTAATGTATTTGTAAGGGCTGTAGTCTGACGCCTTGGAATGAAACAATCCTGCTCATTGCTAACCAGTTTTGTGATATGTGGGGTGATCCGGCTTTCCAGAAATTTAGCACAGATTTATACGTTCATGTTCAGTAGTGAGATTGGTAAGTAGGAGCCCCGGTTCTGGAGCTCCTTCCTCTTTTTAGAAAAGTTGGAAATATTCGCTCTGGAGCAAAATTCTGGGCATTGACCTGTATTTAGAGCATGCTTGGTTATGGTGATTGGGATGGGGATCAAGCTAATTTTCAAGAGTTTTATAATATTCTGCTGGTATTCTTTCCTCCCTTTCTGAGTTGCCCCTAGGAAGTGCTTGGATAATTAGGTTAACCTCGGTTATTTCTATAGGTGAGAGCATCTGGTCATGATCATGATTATCTAACATGGGGCAGTTGAAATCTGCTAAGTAAGCATTTGCGCCAGCTTTCGTGTTGTGGATACAGCCTCTTTATAAGTGCTGATAGTACTCCAAAAATATTCCTTGATTTCATGGGGGTCAGTAGTCAAGGTCCCATTTCCTGTTTCAATTTCTTTGATATGCATATCGGTGCCCGCTCTTTAGATAACCTAGCAATATACCGGCCTGTACAGTCGCTATATTCATAGACCTGTTGCCTGTATATTTTATAACCAGAGAAGCAGCCTGACAGCCAATGGGCAGAAGCCTGAAGATTGCACCCGTACTGTACACCTGTGTTCTGTGTCCCATTTGGCTTCGCCGAATGGAACACAAAACACCAAACAAAGTCTACAATCTGCACCTATGCCAGTTCAGCTTCACTGAATGGGTACAGGTGAAATTTGCTTCCTGACCACCAGGTGGTGGTATTTTCAGCCTCAGACGCAGCCAGATACAGGCTTTATATATAGAGAGATTTTTCCATAAGGCTTCTCTGTCCTTGCATAACATTTTCTGTTTTAGGCTAGCCAGGGACTCAAGCAGTGTCTCTTGGTTTGTCATTTGATTAAGAAAAGCCCTAGAGTGCTATTCTTCTAACCTGTAAAAGTGCTGTTTTATTAATGCGCCTACTATCAAGCCATATTTTTCTTTTCCTAATGACATAGCTAGCGGCAAATGCCCGAATTCTTGCCTTCAAATCATCCCAGACAATAGGTGCGGCTGCAGAATCAGTATTAGTGCCCAAGAACTCTGGTGTCAGAATCTGCAGCTCACTGACAAAGACGGAATCATTTAACAATGCACAGTCAAAAGTTCATCTCATAGGTAAATGAAGGGATTTTTTTCATAATGTCAATTGTTATACTAATTATGGCCTGGTCTGTATGCAAAATTGGCAATTTTCTGTCATGGAATTGCATGCAATAACTGTAGTTGCTAAAATCTAATCTAATCTGGAGTATTGCTCATCTGTGTGTGAAAAAAAGTGTATTTTCTACAGTATGTGTGGGATGTTGATGACGCCAGCCATCAATAAGATCATAATGAAGCATAATAAGTTTTAACCCTGCCAAACACATTGGTTTATTATCCCGTGTAGCATATCTGGTCTTATCGCAAAAGGGGTTTATTGTAATATTTAGATCTCCACATAATATCATTTCCAATTCCAATTTACTCATAATGTGAGATTCCTCGTGAACATAGCCATAAAAATTAACAAGATTCAACTGCCCCTCCAAAGTCATAAACTAACAAGTCAGCCATCGGCAAGTCCTATCTGTATGAATGTTTGGGAATTGGGGAAACAATGGCCGCCACTTGAAGCAGTGGTTTAGTAGCTCTCCTGTCTGTACCAGATATATTGAATATACAGATGTTGACTGGTTAATCTTGAGAACGCAGATCTTGCATTGCCGGTGGTCGCACAGCGGGACGGCAATTAATCCCTATGTGGGATAGTTTTGTTATGGGCGTTAATGCCCATAAGGAAATGCAAGTCGTTGTCAAGATTAACCAGTCGACATCTGTAGGATCATTCGATTGAAAAAGGCATAATAAAATGTTGCCCTCCTCCCACTAAGATGCGAAACTCTGGAGGGAGAAGCCCCAAAAAGCCTGAAGGTGGGCAGAACGCACAGACAATAACTTTGTAAGCCCCGCCAACTTCCAAGAGGAAAACCTCCTTGATTCAGCGGAAATAAAGAAAACAGTTTTTAATCATTTAGTTTTGTTTGATTTTATTCCCTCAGTTTTACACTTAACTCCATTGTCAATGTATGTTAGAAGGCTATGCGTTCTGTTTAGAAATGATATGCTCCTTAAAATACAAGACTCTACAGGAAAAACCCGTCACCAATTGTGTCTGTGTGGCGCGGGTGAGGAGAATTTATCGCACATATTTATATTTTGTAACCTATACACTAAGCAAAGGGAGAAATGGTTACTCCACTTGTACAAGAAATCTGGGTTTAGAAACATAACACCACTGTTGGTATACTTACGCTCCTTTAATTTGCATTATGGAGTATACTGTGTTAGTAACTATTTAAGAACGGTGAATGTAATAAGGAAGAACCTGCAGCAAAATGAAGAGGTGTAACAGGGTTTAAATGTAAACCGACGTTTAGTTAATAATTTACTATTTCTTAGAGCATCTAATGTTTACGTGAGCCTTTATGGAGAGGTTTTAATATTTATTACATCATGCTGTATTTTATTTTATTGTTGTATTTAGTAATTCCTTGCGATTAAGGTGACAAGTCACATACTAGAAAATTATGAATTCCAAGTAGGCTTTTCCCGGGAGGGAGGGAATATGTTTTATCTGTTTTTTATCTCTTTTTAATCTCCTTTTAGGAATTTTCTTGTTGTCAAAAGTATTTTTATAATGTAATTGTTTAAGTGTGCTCTATTCATATTTTTACATTGCAAACAGTTTATTCCTATTTCTTACACTGGAAACTTGTAATTGTGGTTAGTTTTTTAACAAATTGTAGAATGTTTGCTGAATTATTTATAATTCTAATAAACAAATTGAATTGAATTGAACTTTGTAAGCTTACCAGACACATCACACGTGTCTGCACTGCTGCCACTGCCTCCTACACCCACCTATGGTGCTGCGGTTTTCAGTTGAAGAAAGGACCAGGACTGGAGTAGAATCACACCTTACTGATCTCGGCACAGGGAGTGCTGTCGCTGCCACTGCCGCTGCCACTGTCAACGCCACTGCCTCTATGTTGCCTTGTCCACACTTTCCACGTCTGGCTCAGGTGTGTCCTTCCTTTTGCAATCCCCACAGTGGTTGAACCATATGTTATATAAACTGTCTCTTGCTAAGTTTGACGAATTTTGGTGGAGTTGTGTCAGGGGCGATCTGTCTGTTACATCTCTTGATTCAATTTTTTTCTAAGCTATTGCTAGCCAAGACACATCTTTGCCCTCATTCGTCAAAACGTATGCGTCCACCAAGACCTCGAGCCAATTCTTGGTTCGATGACTCTTTAATGCAAATGCGAAGAGTAGGGCGCCTTTTGTGGAGACGCTGGAAAAAAACCTCTAATCCAGCTGACAAAATTTTATGGACCCGACAACAAAAAGCGTACAAGTTGGCACGTCGTACTGCCCATAAAAAATTTTTACAGAAACAGATTGAGGAAGCGAAGATCCCATTGACTAAACTATTTTCTTTAGTAAAGTCTGCAACAACTGACCCCCTCTGTTCACTTGATTCAGACGAGCTCAGATTACAGAAAGCAACACAGTTGAATATTTACTTTATTGAGAAAATTGATGCCATCCGTGACGGGATCGCTCAAGAACCAGCAGTGGGTAACTGGGATGCCATCACTCCTTTCTTTTCAGCCCCCATGATTAAGCATGAGGAATTCCAGTCACTAATGTCCAACACAGTGGAGGGCATACAATCTACCTCTGATTTAACGCAGTTGACTGACTGGAATTTAATCACTAGAGATCAGATGATGCAACAGGTCCAGAAAATGACAGAGGCTTCTTCAGTTTTAGACCCTTTTCCTACTCGAGTGTTCAAGAAACTGGCGTCTGTCATTGTAGATGATCTCACAACTTTGATCAATAGCAGTCTGGTCTCTGGGGATCTCACTCAAAGCTGGAAGGTAGGGATTATCACTCCTATCACCAAAAAGAAAGATGTAGACATCACTGTCTTAAGCAATTTCCGGCCTGTCTCTCAGCTTCCTCTGTTAGCAAGGCTGACAGAGGCCTGGCTTACCCCCCAGCTACAAACACACCTGGAGACCTACAAGATCTTGGAAGACAATCAGTCAGGCTTTCGCCCTTCAAGAGGCACTGAGTTAGCTGCAATGGACATTAGAGAGACCCTGTTGACCACCCTAGATAAGGACCATCCAGCTTTGTTGATCCTCCTAGACCTGTCCGCGGCCTTCGACACTGTGAATCATGATATTCTACTTCACGGGTTGAGGGCCATGGAGGGATAGGTGGGACGGCTCTGTCTTGGTTACAATCATTCCTGACACACCGATTCCAATAGGTCAGTGTTAAACAGCAGGTGTCCTGTAGGCAACCAGTGACGTGCGGAGTCCCTCAGGGCTCCTCACTGTCACCAGTGTTATTCAATATCTACTTACAACCACTGGCATCGTTGCTGAATTCTACTGGCCTAAAATGTCAACTATACGCAGATGATATTCAGATCATATTTGATCTTGGTTCGGAATCTGATCAATCCTCTAAAATTGTCCCCACACTATTACTTGTGAAGGAATGGATGCGAGCAAATTCACTCAAATTGAATGAAGAAAAAACAGAGCTATTGCTCTGTCAAGGCTCTAAAAAGATTGATGCCTCATCCATTCCTTGGCCAACTTCTTGGGGTGTTATGCCAACACCAAAAATTGTGGTGAGGGATTTGGGGATTAAAGTTGATTCCAGATTAGATGGCAAAGAACACGCATCTAGTATGGCGCAGTCCGCCCATGCACAACTAAACACTCTAATTCCCACCTTGCCGCTCCTAAGTTTTAAACAAAAAAAACAGATGGTTGAAGCTTTGGTACTGTCTAAGATCCAGTATGGCATCACCATGCTGACGGGTGTTCCAAAGAAACAAATCTCAAAGCTTCAACGAGCCCAGAATAGAGGAGTTAGGCTGATTTACGGTTTGAAAAGGTACGAACATGTTACACCAAGCCGTAATGCATTAGGGTGGCTTACAGTTGAAAATCAGCTGAAACTGAGAATATGTTGTTGGGTATGGAAAGCAATCAATGGCCAAGGTCCCACATATGCTCAGCGTTGGTTCAGGCCATTGATAGGCAGACATTCCAAAAGGTCGATTCATCAAGGCCGTATTTTCATCTCTAAAATAAAGAAGGTGACCAGAGGTGGTAGGACGTTGGGGTACTTCGGTGCACAGTGCTGGAATGCCCTTCCTGCTGCTCTGCGGCTTATTCCTTCCTTTCTTCAGTTTAAGAAAGTGCTGAAAATCAGGCTTCTACAAGAACAGTGCGCGGCGGTTTCAGTGCCTAAAAACAGCAAACCGATGCCAAAAAATACCAAGTTAACCAAAACAAGATCGCGCTCTGAGTAAAGATTCTATCAGGGTTTCTCAAGTGCATCATCATAGAATCGACCAGGTTCCATCAAGAGATCATTTGATATACGGTCTATCCTCCCCCGTACTTCGTCCCTTTGGATTTGATCCTGACCTCATTCAACAAATGGAGATTAACAAGGCAAGGTGCATGCGTACTGGAAATTATGCTCCGGTCAAAGTATAGAGTCACAGGATCTGTTAACATCTAACCCTTGCACAGGTAGTGATAGGGCGGTTAGTTAGCGGATCTAGTCCTCAATAAGTTGAGTTTTAATCAGTTCCTTTCGTTTTTAGCTTATTGGTTGTGTTGTATTTTCACGGGATTGGTGTTATCTGTATGGGTGGTGGAGGGAGGAGGGGGTGGATGATATTTTATTTTTAAATTGGGATGGTTTGTTTGTGATGTGTGATGGCGGTTTGTTGCCTCATTGATGCTTGTATCGCTTGGAAAAAGAGGCAAATAAATAAATAAATAAATAAATAAATAAATAAAGGGAGCCTGTGACCCGCAGATGGGATTTCAGCAGACACATACTCCTTTGCTTTCTCCTACCCCACCCCAACTGCGTTCCTGTATCTGTCATCGTCATGGGAGTAGGGGCACAGGAGGGGTAGGCCGGGGCACAAACAAGAACAAGGGGGCATCACTAACGACCTTTCAAGAGTGGGGTCAGCCTGAAGTTGATGATGAGACTGATTCCCTGGCCAGTATTGGCAGGCTTGAAGCTATTGGACCTGCTGATGGATCCATGGCAGTGGCTACCCTTGAACCCTTAATTGTGCATCATGATCTGCTGGTTGAAAAGGGCTGCAGCACTCTTGGGACAACTGCTGTCACTGGGATTGATTCACTGACATCTGTTTTTCCTGTTCCACCGACAACCCCAAATAATTTTAAGAAAATCCAGCGAAGTTAGAAGTGTGTGAGAAGCTTACGAAAGTATTAAAGGAGTGTGAAAGGAAAGCAGGTACGAAGCCTTCTACTTCGACATCAATGGCACAAAGCCGAGCCGTAGCCGCAGCCATTTAAGACTCATAAGACCCTTTAGACTGTCGATGGTAAGGCAGTTAATGTCTCACGACCTGGAAATGCAATTGTGAAGCTCCCATCTTGAACAGTCAAAGCAAGGTCTGGAAACAGACTCAGCTCGATTATAGACAGACTTTTTACCTAACTGAACCTTCTGATAAAACATTAAACTGTACAACAAACACTACAACAAATACAATGACTGCTATGGCAACGACCGTCACCCTTGCATCAACTGCTGGATTACCTGCAACTACTGCAGAGCATACACCAGCTAAGCATCAGTTGTTTTCAACAGGGTCTTCTACTGCACATCCTGGCCTAAACGACACAGAACTGGCACTTGCCCCACCAGGATTCCGTTTGCAACAGAGCTAGGGATCTAGGGGGGTCAGTATAGTCAGCAGCAAGATTCTTTTGTTTCTTTTTCTACTACCTTTCAGAAGGAGACACACCTTATATGCAAGGGCCGGGAGTTCCTGCAGAAGGAAAGCCCTCCTACCTGAGAGTGGTTTAGTTTCTTTAAATCTCTCTGTTTTTATGGGAAGTCCCATAGTATATATGCCAGTAGTGAGGTGGGGACGAGCAGAGAGAACTAATTGAAGCTAGTAGTAATTATACAAATGGCTCTGTGCTACGCGACTCTCTGCCTAAAGTACTAATCTGTGTTGATTAGGCAATTGGCGCTGGCACGATAAGAGTGTTTGTAGCTCAAAGGGCAGGGGTAGAATACGACTGCAGGTACACAGGAAGTGGCCTTAGCAAGAGATATTCACATTAGCTGAGCAGGGAGCTAGACATCTTTCCATTGCCAGTTCCCTTTCTGATTCAGCACTGGAAAGTGCCCCTAACACTCGGAGCACCATCGCTGCTATTGCCCCTCCACCACTAAAAGGTCAGGGAAGTGAAGAAAATGTGTACGTAGATCTTACACATGCGATGGGCGGAAGTAGGAAACAAAAATGAAGCAAAAAGTCTGGAGAGTTGCACATTGAGGACACTAAGGGTCTGATTACGAGTCATCCGTTAATGCAAAAATGTCAGTAAAACTGTCTGTAAACAGGTTTACAGTGAGTGTGATATGCTGGTAATTTAATGGAAATGTTGGTAATACCGAGATTTCTGTTACTGTAAGATTACAACATAATTACTGACATACAAAGGTCGGTATTTATGTCTGTAATATCAGGAAACATGAAGGGTGACACAGGGGTGAGTTATTCCTGCCCTAGGATGGCCTGGGCAGAATTAACCGTTTCACTCCAGTCCAATTTAAAGTGCCTTACAGGCACTTTCATTAGACTGGAGTGAAACTGGCGGTAAATGCTGGATGACAAATAGAAGTTGTCATCCAGCAATTACCGACAATTTAAGTGAAAAATATCAGGGTTTTGTGGAAATGTCGGTAATTACCAACATTTTTACCGATACCGACACTTTTAACTAGTAATCTGCTGGCAGCCAGATTACCAAATTTGTCGGATTTGGTCAAAATGTCAGTAATATTTCAAGACAATTTTCCAGAGAAACTCGTAATCAGGACCTAAGTCACCTGACTCCAAAATTCCCAATCAGGATAAAAAGCAGGACCCTCAGATCACTGATGGAGATTGCCAATTAGGGGCAGAATCGTCCTGGTCTCCTAGATCGAATCCGCCAATAATGGGAGATACTCCAGGATCAGGCTTAGAGGCTCCAGATGTGGGAAAGTATGAGGCTACTACTACCTATTAGATGAAGGCCCTCTTAGAAAATTTAATAATTAGCCAGGAAACAATGAAAGTTGAGTTTAGGAACCAGATGGAGCCCTCACAGGGAAACTAGGCTTAACAGCTATCCGAGTTATCTGACAAAATTGAGCGAGTCTCCACTTCAATCACTAATGGAATTAGTAAAATTGGGGAGCTGGAGGAACGCAAGGGTCATACAGAGGATCGAGGAAACCTATACATGACAGAAATAGAGCTATAAATTAGCAAGACATGAGAACTAGAGAAAACGATGAGAGATCTAAGTGATCGGAATCGACGAGACAGCTTAAAGCTCTTCAGAATTCCAGAGGGAAGCGAGAGAAAAGGGAAGGATTTAAGGCCTTTACGGTTAAGATTATACGTGACTGCTTCCCTGAGACTGAATCTTGGGACGTTCTTGGGACGTAAAGAAATTAGTACTCCGAACACCCCACACGCCCTGTAAAATGAAACTTGGTGCCAAGGAACGAAGCGCGATCTCTGTGGCGTTTGGCAATTTCTTACTAAAAGAAGAAATAGCAGCTTTGGCCAGGCCCAATAAGCCTAGCAAATTCAAGGACTAGACATTTTTTTCTAGGGCAGGTATATGCGCAAAATCTATAAATTAAAGATGGCTTTTAAGAATTTACATTGACCATGTTTGACCAATCGGCACTTTGGCTTTTATCCAGGGCTCGGCAAAACTAAAAGTGGTCCGTCCATAAAGAGTGAACTTACTATGTTTTATCTGAGCCAGAATCAAAAGCTCTCTTGTTTTGGCTATCTTCTGGATTAGCAAAACAATTTGGATTATGTGAATTCTAATATCTTTTTTAATGGATTCACTCTGAACACTGAACATTGATTATTGATCAAGGATTTTGGGATACGTAAGACTTTATTCAGCTGTAATTCAGTTGCTATAAAACTGCTCATAGTTTCTGTTAGGTTTTTGGATACAGATTAGTAATGAATTATAAAATTAATTCTGGGAATATGTGAGAATAACAAGGACATGTTTTATATTTGATAAGTATCGACAGGACTATTTACTTTACACGAGTGAATATTTCACACAAACACGGGTTGGGGCTAAGGTGGGGGAAATGTGAAACGGAAACCTACACACATATTTGCACTTGTGTTTTCTTTGAAATTGTAGGACAGCCCGTAAAGGGGAAGGGGGGTGCAGTTGCTCATGCCAGGAATAGGAGCGTCCAAGAATACGGCAGCAAAGTGGTGGGCGTTCAGGGATGGGAGGGAAAAGTAAATGGTGGGGAGACCGGGAAGGAAAGATGGCTGAGGGGGTGCCGGCGGGGGAAAAAGAAAGTTAGCCAATCTCAAAGAGAGTAGGAAAAATACAACTATACCAAGATTGAACACAATTCATCATATCCTATACACTCGAAAACCTCAAGTCATTAAACAACAGTCATAGATGCTGCAAAATTAATAATAAACATATGGTGCTTAAAATTACATCTTCGAATGTCAATGGGCTAAATAAAACCAATACAGTAAGTGTTGTCTGTTGAAAGAAACCCTACTTGGCACATGCCCAGGTATCATGTTTCTACAGGAAATTCTTTTATCATATTTGAACAGAAATAAGCTAGACGCTTTCCGGGCTAGAAACTATTGGGTGTCTCACTAGATGTACAACACTAAAGGTGTCACTATCTTCAATTTCAATAAAGATGTTGAAGTTGTGAGCTGATGAATTTCTGTGTGTTACCACTGTTGCATTCCTAAAGAACCTTCGTGTGGCAGCGATATATCTGACATCTCTGTGTGCACCAGAATCCACTAACATACAGCGACCAGTTTGAATAGAGGAGGTACTAGAGCAGGCCACAGAATGTCCACAGCTCACTTATGTGGAGCCTTTGGCATATACATTTGCTTGTGCTGTGTTCATCAGCCCTGCACACAGTGTCTTTAGAGCCAGCAGCTCATTTGTTTCTGCATCAGCTCACATTGCCACATGCGCACTTAACAGATCTCACAAACCATTGGCACTGGTCTTTTGGAATAACTGCCATGAACTGCTGCAGTGAGTGGAGCATTTAAAACTGTCATAAGGAAGGCATGTCAGTCTGTCACTGTTTAATGTGAGATGGGAATACAAACTTCAGACCTTGATGCAACCAATAAAATTGTTTTGCAGTGCAGAACTTAATGGAAGTAAATGAAAAACAGCTCTTACAGTGTTTCTAACTTTTGTTTATTTACCTGTGGTTGTCTGTGTTGTTGTAGCTGCTGTAAAAGAAGAAAACACAATTTTAATTAATTCCGACTCCAATTTAGAATATTGTGAGATATATTGACCACATTTAGTAAGCTGCAAACCACCATGATTGCATTGTCTCCCGGGAGATTATTTTATTCAAATGTTTAAAAAACACACCTGTTCAAGTGTCTCCCCTTATGGCTATGAAAGATTGAGACTGGGACTTTTGTAGTGCTACAACACACCACCTACTTGTAATCTATTATTAACCTGTCACCTGAATTTTGTGACCTTGTAACCATATAACAAACTTGCAATCCAATAATCATGTTATATTTTGTTAACATCTCCACTTTTGTGCATACGGGCTTTCAGAGCATTATAATTTAAAGTAAATTAAATTAAATCTTATAGACACATAACGACTATTATTTAATGCATCAAACGCTACATTGTGTGTGTAGTCATAGATGAGGATTTATTTCAGCTGATGATAGATCAGAATTAAAGACTGGCAATGAAGTCACTATTGGTACACTCACCATTGTGCCTCAGGAAATATTTTATTATTGATGCCATGCAAAAAGTATCTGTTGATGCACTGATTTTTATTTTGTTTACAATTTCAATTTTTCCTTCACCACTTCGGGCTGTGTTGAAATTTATGAGATTTTGGTGGATGCTTTACATAAATTGAGTCTTTTGCCTTGATCTTTTCATAAGAAAAAGAAAAATTAAATCAAAATAGAAAATATTTATTGCATGGTATAATGTCAGTGTGAATTCACAGCAAAATGATGGGATCTTTCAATTAAATATAAGTGTCACTGCGGAACAGTGTATACATACTCAGAATCCCCTATTAAAAGGAAAGGCATAAAATGACCACACATGTGGCAGCCATCTTGAAAGGCATTTCTATAATCGAAATCCAAGATGCCCACATACATTTGTTGGCCACTTGTCCATGTCTCTCAATATTTATGTGTAAATGTCCCTATTGAGCAAATGTTATATTGATCTTTCAATTGGTATTTAAAATTACTAACAAGTGCTGTTCCTTGCACAAGTGCACCAGCGTATGGGTTCTGTTGCGTCTGATGGGTCGCTGTGTGCTCTAGTTACGATGCATTCTGGCAATCACTTCTATTCCTCTGTACACCACACATGAGTTTTTATGTGCAGGAATGCAGCACATATTTTGTTTAATACGATTTCTAATCTATATATCTTCCATGATCCTCCTCTTGGATCTGTTGGTGGCGTTCAACCTCATAGACCACAGGGTACTCTGCAATCGCTGTATCTCCTCCGCCCACTTCTCACACTTCTCTGTTTATGTACTTAATTTTATTTCCTTCACAATTTCAAAATTGCCCTGACTGGTTTAGGCTTTGTTGAAATTGATGGGATTTTGGAGCCTCATTAAATAGATTGACTCTTTTGCCTTTAAGAATTTAAGCAGTTTCCCAGCCATATGACAGCAGCCCAGCAGCGACCATCAAACATATGGGGGCCTTGTTTGAATTCTATTGCAATAAACATGTCCAAGATGGCCACCACATATTTTGTCAATGTAGGTCAACGTGAAGAGTAGCACTTCGATAGATAGAGCAGAACAGCATGGGGTTGTACCACTTATTTTATAAAAAGGAAAACCATCAACAAGAAATGAAATGCCACTGGTTTACATTAACTGTTTGTTTCTTTTACTAAGCAAAAGGAATAAATTAAAATAGAAAATATTTATTTATAATTTAGAATCAGTATGAAATAACAGAAAAATGGTGGAATCTTTGAATTCAATTTAAGTTTATTGGCAATGACCGTATACATACTATGACCCTTCTAATAATCCTATACCTGCGTATCAGGGGTCTCACTCGTCCAAAACATAAAGGTTTTCAATGGGATTCCCCATAGGCATAATGATGCCCAATGGGCGCACTTAAGGGATTATAAAATGTCTACAAAGACAAGACATGCTGCAGCCATTTTGAAAGTTATTTTAACTGACTTCCAGGATGCCCACCATACATTTGTTGGCCATGTGTCAATAACCATCAATATATATGTGTGTGTAAGAGAGACGTCCCAGTTGAGCAAATGCTATATTGACCTATTGATTGGTTTTTAAAATGGCTAGTACGTAATGTACCTTTCACAAGGTAAAAGTTGTTGGTACATTTAATGCGTCATTGTGTGCTCTATTTAGAATGCATTCTGACAGTCACTTGTAGTCCCCTTCACACGACAATTCTCATTTTGCAGTAATTCATACTGGTGGCAAACAGAAATCACTGTGATCATTGTAATGGTGAAACTGTAGTTTTGAACCATGTACAATTGAACTCATGCTTATTTGCTACGCACAAGATGGAAATATGCATATTTGCGCAATCACAGTGTGCATCGCCATCTCCCAGGTTTCCATGCAAACCCAGAAATGCAGAAGTGTGCATTTGAGCCAGCTGTGGGGTGCGGGCAACATTTAAGCCAAGGAAAACTGTGTATTGCTGCAGAGATGGTATAGCTGGTTTGAATAAAAAACACCACAACTGCCTTGTGCAGTCAATACTACTGTATTTCTGCCTTTGGTATAAAAGCGATTTGTGTATATCCGAATATAGGAATGGTGTTCCCGTCAAGGGGCTTTTATGTCACTATGTTATGTTATGTTATGTTATGTTATGTTATGTTATGTTATGTTATGTTATGTTATGTTATGTTATGTTATGTT
>JAWWEJ010547915.1:0-15857 GCA_035582705.1 Aneides aeneus | reverse complement strand
TATCTGCTAAAAAATAATCCGATATCAGTTTAAAATTATCATATATAAAAAACGCAACCGGCGATTTAGTAAATATGGTAGACTGCTGTTTTATACTAAAACTTTCTTTAACGTTAACGTTGGTCGATGGTGAATATAATATTTTGTTTTTTATTTTTATATTTATTAACTTATATAAATTACAACTAGTTGGTTGTAATTTATAGTTAATATGTGTCGTGGGATTTTTGTTTTTTATATATTCGGGTATATTAAGGAAATTATCTGATGTAATGTTTACCTTTATTTGTTTAACTACTAAAGTTCCCTTATTGAAAACGGTGTTTTCCAAACTATTGTGTATGTTATTATAAACAGCATTTGCCCACTTTAGCGGGGTACGTTTTATGGCATAAGATTCCTTTCCTAACATTATAATAACACGCGGTATTATAAGGTCTTGTAAAATAATACATAACTGTTTAAAATAAATATTAAAAAATATGGGACACATACTGTTGCCATATGGGTTTAGCGACATTGATAATATATGTGAAATTTCTGTATCGTCTTTAATTTTATATTTATTATTTACATTACTGAGATGGTCCTTTGTAAAAGTATGCACGGTTTTTAATATATTGTCGTTAATATTGGTTATGGAATTGATTATATCATTTATATTAGAAATATTTTGTAATTTGATACCAGTTACAGTGTTTATTAACTGTTTATACGTGTTGTTCGTATTTGTCTTATCGTTATCGTCTTTATGTCTGAGTTTCAAATAAGAAGCAAAATTACCCAACTGATCAACGTTATTATATTGTGTTAATTGTCCCATAATAACATATGGAATAGATTTTTTATGTTTTGTTATATGCAATTTGTTACTTATTTTATTAAAAATTGTATTAATACACGTTACATGATAATCACCGTTGCATATATTACACATAACTGTGCTGGGTGACTTTGTATAAAAGTATTTCAAATATTCTGTACGTTGTACACTAGATTTAGTAGTATCCAGATCTATTAAAGAAATATAATAAAATAACCTAGTAACAAGTTGTGGATTAAACCCACATATGTATAGTATGTCATCAATTGTGACATTTTCCATATTAGAATGTTTTGTGTGACTATATAATTTTTGATTGTTTTCTGTTTCGTATTGTGTCCGTAAATCTTTTAATCCGTTATAAAAATAATAATTGTTATAGTTAACATTTTCCAAATCTATATTTTTATTATTATTTAACAAATCCTTGCTATATATGTGTGTCATATATAATAGAGAATTAGATGACAAAATATTATTTATTGTAATATTTTGAATATATAAGATATAATTATAAATACTTTTAAACCGGTCATCGTCGTTTAAACATGTGTCAAACATTGGGCAATTATCATACATTATATGCGAATCATCATATGGTGAATTTAAAAGTTCATATAACTGTACGATACACAGTTCTGACAATATATAATCAACCGGTCTTAACATATTAGTCATATTTATATTAGTTACATTTTGGACAATGTGATAATATTTATTGGGAAGGTATAATTTGTTAACGTCGCCCGTTAATGTCATCATAGCAAGTGCATTTATTATATCTTCTATTTTATGATATCTAATCGACGCGCCAAGATTACAATATATATATGTAAATAAACATTTACTTAGATTATTAGATTTAAAAATTTCATCAGATTCTAAATAAATGTCGGGTTGGTCACATTTTACATATATTTTATCGGAATTCGTTAGTCATTGATACGGATATAATGCAATTTTTTTACCCGTTATGTTGTTTTTTTCTGAAATTATTATATCTTCTAATGTTGATTGATTTATAAATAAATTACCATAATATAATAGCTCAATAAATGCAGTTGTACATATGATATAATATACTAGTGTTAGATCCGTATTTGGATTAAATAATTTATGTAAAATATTATAATTTTCACAAGTGAATAAATCAACATACGTACTAAATCCGTAATCTTTTTGTTTCTGTTGACAATAGTCAACAACCGGGCACGCGATAGCGTCAGCGTTTGACCGTATTTTATCACTATTATAAAACACAAAACACTGCGGATATATATTCGTTATCTTTGTAGTAAGCGTATTATCCATATGTGCAATGGGAACTTGACAACATATAGACAAGTTGTTTTCAACATTTAAACCCTTTAATAAAGGTATAACCGATACATTTGAACCTATAGCGGTCGCGGACAAACAAGCCCACTCGTTATGTTTTATATCATTAATGTCCAATGCGTAGATATATGCAGCCGCACCTAGCGGTACGTCTTGCGCGTTAGATTGGTTATCCATTTTTATTGTTAGCAACAGTCTACGGTTACAAATTCTGTATAAATAGTTCCTTTGCTGCCGTTTTTATATTTTCACTTTCATTATTAAAATTATTTTCATGTTTAAGTTGCATTTGATTTTGTGCGACCTGTGGTACATTTTGTTGAATCTGTGGTTGTAGATTGATTTGTTGTTGTGGGTGGACCTGCGGTTGGTTACTTTGTTGCATTTGTTGGTAAATTGGGCGTTGCGTATAACGCGATTGTTGTTGCGGTATGGGTTGATGGTGTGATCCGTCTATAGGCATTTCAGCGACAGCTTGGTTGTTTGAAATATACTGTTGTGTATAAATAGGTTGTTGCATATTGTCAAATTGTGTCTCGAAAGCAGCTGGTCGTGGGGGTTGGTTGATAAATATGGGTTGACGATAAGAATAAGCGTTATAATTTATACACTCGTCATCTTGCGGCATATAAATAGAAGAATTCATATATTTTATACGCTTTTCACCGGGAAAGGATAATTCCTGAAACTGATCTTCCCGTTTACGTTTCAACAATAACTTTTCAATCTTATCCAGACGCTCGTCTACCGCACGAGTTGGGTCTTTTATTTTTTCAACATAATTTACTAAATGACACAAAGCGTTTTTTGTGTTTTCATCCATTACAAACGATGACATTCTATCAAACGATGTATGTGGCCCAGATAAACTTACGTCCTTGATATCGGTTATATGTGGCAATATAATTTGACTATCTGGTACTTCAGTCGTTGTTATATTTTCTTCACTTCTTTTTTTACTGTATTGGTTTTTGTTATTTAATATATTGAATTCCTGATTTGATTGCTCGAGTGCGTTATCTATATTTTCTATATCCGGACTATTTGTTTTACAACTGCCTTGTAAAATGTTAATTTTTTTATCTTTTATTTTTTTAAATAGTATATTCACCACATCAGCACTTGCCATCGTATAACGTATGGTATTTGGGGTTTTTAAAATACTATCATTTACTATCAATTGTGTATGTCTGGTTATGTTTATTAAATTTATAAACATATATGATAACATTGTTGCTGTATCTAAGTAATTATATTGAAATGTTGGTTTATTCTTCACATTCAACTTGGTTTGTAGGTCGAGTGTGCTCTTTTCCGTATCAGATATGTTATTAAACATATTTATAAGTGTAGTATAATTTGTACCGTATATACATGATGTGTATTTTCTAGCACCCAGTCCACATATTGATACGTGTATTATATGTTCAATATCAACATTTGTTCATTTTTTACATTAGCAGTACATAAAGAAAAAGATGGATATAAATTATTCATTATTCTCACTACTATTTCACTGTCGTCATACTGATCATCGTCATCCGTTATTGTTTTTCCTATCTCCAGTGCAACATTACATATAGCTTCGTTTAGTATACCGATACAGAAGCAACCCTTGTTTACTCTACAAACAGTTACCATGCAGCCTACGTGTTGATTTTCAACGTGTTCTATGTTTAATGGTATATTCTGTGGTTTATTTAAAACAAGCGATGTAATTCGATCATCCGACATTCTATACTCTTCCTCGTCATCGTCAGTATTTGTAACAACAAATCCTGCACAATAAACTGGCGTGTCATTAAACATGGTTGATTTGAAATTATTACGTGGATATAGTTTATCGTCTTTAAATAATGACGAACTTAGATATTTAGATTATATTACGAACCAATTTTTTACTGAATGTATAAATGTTATAATTTATAAAGAACTGCAACAAATGGACAATATTAACGATTTAGAAATATTATGCCGCAAAATACCCAAAAAGATATGGCTCACAGTTTATGATATTATTGTAAACTGGTTACATATTTCAAAAAAAACTTTATTTAATGTAAAACGTAATATAATTCTTAATGAATATATACTTAAAAATAAGGACATATTAGTTAAAATAATACAACAAATATTGCAACCCGCGGTTGGTTCTTATATTAAAATATATAAAGATGTACTTGACCATGCTAATTGTCTTTTTGCAATAATTACAATATTACCGTATAAAATTATTATGTTAGCAAAATACTTTTATACGTTTAGATACACAATTGGGCACGAAACCATAATACATCGCATATATTTATATATATTATTTTATTATAAAATAATAAATAAACATGATTTTACATATCAGTTGTCGTATGATATAAAAGATATTAATATCATATCTAATATTATTAGTACACAGCGATTACATTTAAATATAATCCCGGTACAACACTTTATACATGATTCTGTCTATGTAATATATAAAAATATGTTTCGTGAATATATTTATAATAATATAAAATTACATCATTTAGAAAATTTAAAACATACACACTATATAAATTGTGTTTTAAACAAACCAGGTTATTTATAATAAAAACCCAATATTGTAAAATATAACATGTCAAGTGTGTTTAATTCACTTAGATGGTTAGGGATGAATTTATTATTGTCAGTAAACATACAATTCATATTTTTTTCACAATGTATAAATAATTTAGTATTTGCGTCCATACATGCTTTGTGTATAATATCTGTTGATATTTTCAACCCATTATCAACAAGTGACGTTAATGCAGTATTACAGATACCGTTATATTTCGTATAACTCAAATACAACGCTAAGGCCAGGAAATAAAAAGGACATCGATATTATTTTACTGTCACCCAGAGTTGTGTATATTGGAATTATATAACTATTTATTATTTGTTCAAACATATTATAATTTTGTAGATTAATGTTGTTATGTAAAGATACAGTAGTGTCAAGTACGTTATAATCTATAATTGAGAGATTAGAATTAATATTTATAGCCGTATACTTTTTATATAAATAATACAAATACATTATACCATTAATTCCCAGTCTTATATACAAGTTCTGATTATATAATATAACATTATTAGATTTATATAGTGTTTTTTGTAAATGTGGAAAAGGATCGTAAAAAATATCTGTACTGTTGTTATCTTTAATAATTAAATTAGTGTATAATATCTTATATATTATATTATGTTCAAAGAATGATACGTTAGTTGTCATTGGTATAGTTTTGTCATAATTTGCATTATATGTATAACAATAATTGGGGTTTTGGTCACTGAGTAAAAGTTCGTCTAAGGTTTTTAAATATTTAGGCACTGTCTTTAATAAGTCAACCATATTTGTTGGAAATTTTAAATTATTAATCTGTGTATATAACATACATAATAACATTACACTCATTTGAAAATCAGTAAATACGTGTGGGGTATATAATTTGGTGCACTGTTCTACAGCCTTTACAGCACATTTGTAAAACGTAATATTTGGGTCCGAAAACTGTAAAATTTTAGGCAAAGATAATTGTATGTGTGTATGTATGTTGTTATACCACATACATAATTTGTATTTATTTATTTCAACACTGTCTAATAACAGAGATCTGAAATCACTAGTTATATTAAATGTTACGTGATTGGGTATAATTTTAGCTATATTTGTGTTAGCATTATATGACTGTGTACTGGTGGTTTGAACCTCCATTTCGTCAATTTCAACAGCAGTTGAAATTAAACTAATATGAGCATCAAGTCGAGTATTTGCAGCTGTTAACTGATGATTTGTTATAGTTTTTAATTCAATTAAATGATTTAATATACTATTAAAATCATATGTTTGTACTACCAATTGTTTACATTTATGTTTAAATGGTTTAACATTAGGTTTAAGTAGTATAACATTACGGTCTGTTGATAATAATTCAACCCTATGGCCATATATTTGCTGTTTATTGGTTTGTGACATTGCTTTAATGAGGTTTATTTTAAAACCATATATTTTTTTTTAGTTATTGACATTAGTGTTAACTTTTAAATATTTAATTTTTTTATTATATAAATATATTTTTAGAAAAACAAATTTATGTTTCTAAAAATATTAATTTAAGACTCACTTTTTTCTTGTCCCAGAATAAGTGGTTATTAAATTCTTTATTATAGTGTATTATATTTTTAACAACTGTCTTTGTTATACAAAATGAATGTTAGAACGACAATTGTTTTTCTGAGATTTATATTTGTATATTGTAAAAAAATCTATTCTTTCTTGTTAATAAACTTTATTTCTCTTTTGGATAATATTTTTCATTTATATTTTATTTCTCTATTCGACAACGGTTGTTTTTATATTCATATTTCTCTATTAACGCGTGGACAAAAATGGTTCTTTTGAGATTGTTAATTTCGACATATGACAACGGTCGTTCTTATGTTAACATTTAAGTTTTAAACCTTTTTTTAACAACAATGATCTTTCTGAGATTAATATTTAATTTCTCTGTTAAAAAACGGTGGTTTTGAGATTAATATTTTAACCAATGTTTCTCTGGGATGTGTTTGTTGGGAAAACGATATATTGTGAGATTACTTTAATAAGTTTGATGTTGAAACATATGTATTTTTAATTTATTAAAATTGGTGTTAACTTTTAAATATTCTAATACTTTAACCTGTTTTACATTCATTGATTTTTGTTGAAATATACACAATATAGGAATAATTGTAAGTTTATCACTACCACCATACAAATTACTTATTATTTTTTTACTATCACACAACTGTGCTATACCTTGCTTCTGTTGTTCTTTCACTATAGGTGTATTCAACCCTACTGATGTTGTTGATTTTAACTCTAATATAATACATATACGGTTATTTAATTGTTCTAACAATATACAGATATCTGGAATACGTTTTTTTAAATTAACTTCAACAAATATATTGAATATATATGCTATTTTAATATTAATGTGTGACTCTATAAGGTATTTAAAACTGTCCCCAAATATTTTATTACATAAACATAAGGACGACTTTTTGTGTTTGGTATTGTCATTTATTTTTAAATTTTTATAAAACTTTTTATGATATAATTTACCCCGGCGAAACAGTTTCTCTGTATATTGTGTTTTGTTTTTGTTTAGTGTAGTCATGCTGATATTTATACTATTATGTATGTTACAAACAAATATATATGGGACACGTATTGATATACCTACACAATCAAAACATATAAATATTTTCTATATAGACAATGATATAGATAATAAAACATTTACAATACCACGTGAAATGTTGGAATTTAAATATATTAAAAATTTTCCAGACATGGAAAAAATAAAATCATTATACGATATATTACACGCACACTATCAATTTAAGTTACCCCCATATTTTAGCGTAACTAGGGGCACCCTCATTGATTATACAGAGTTAACACCGTTCATTAAACATTTTAACATTCCTTTGTATAGGTGCCGTTATAATTATGAAATATACACAGATAATGTGTGTTTTATGGAACTATTTATAACAGACGATACAACTATAACAAATAAAATGGGTATTAATTTTTTTCAATACATCATAGGTCAACTGGACGTATCAGTACTGTTTAACAACATGCAATTGATAAATACATCTTTAGATGGAGATATAAACGAGCAAATAAAAACAATATCAAGAGAGGATTACCAAATACAGTTTGTGTACACAAACAGTACAGATTTCATAATAGACGCCCTTGTATATCACAACATTTTAAACACAAAATACGATACGATATATTTATTGTGTAGCGGTGGCTTATATTACAAATTAATAACAGTACAACAATACCTAATATATGTATATTTGTTAGATATTAATGATATTCAAACTAATAAAATACTCTAAATTATTAGAATAGAAAACTATATTTTCAGATGTTATAATTTCATATCGAAATATATTATATTACACATTCATAATTTTCTACTTTCATATTATATGCCAAATATAAAAGAAACACAAAATACACACACAGAGTATATATTAACGCATTATGGTGTTAAAGATATAGACGCCCAATATATACAGACAAATATAAAAAAATATTATAATATGTTTTTATCGGGGGATATTATAACATTACATGATAGGGAAGAATTGTTTAAACTTACATACATGATGACTAAGATAACCGACATAGAACTGTTGAAAAAGTTATTGTTATACATAACCTCTATGTGTACCGACAGTGAACATTTATTTATGAACAGTATCATAGATCACGATAATTTACAAAATTCATATACACCGTGTTATTCCGCCATGAGGTTTGATTTTAAAATGAAAATTCCAATATACAAGACAATAGATTATTTACAGTTAGCATATAACTTAAACGTTAATGAAATCAACGATATTATTATGATAGATCACCGCCACGAGGAGTTAGCTAATTATTATAAATTTAACATTATTAATGTAAATAAAAAGGTATTTACAGAATTAAACTGCATTTATGACACACATGCGATTGTAGCTATTTTACCTTTAAATGATATTTTGTATGTTATTTCAACAAATAATAATTTGGGACAGTCGTATATATTAACCAATGGATTACACAGACAACAGTATTTAACAATTATAAAAAATGTATGTATAAACACCAGACACTCATCAAATATTCAAATACATACTATAACTCCGAGAATATTATCGACCGAGTGTATTTTTTGTAACAGTATAATACTAGAATATGATAGCCAAATATTAATCAATATTATATATATCGATAATAATCAAATACATAAAGAGGTGTTTAAAAACCATAACAATGCATACTATGTTTTATTTCCCAATTCAACTGTATTTAGAATAAGTCATTTTAATGTAAAAGACATTAATAACGTAAAACCGATATGGATAGTTATGTTAATATTATTTATTCTATTTGTATTATATATTATCATACGAAAATATCAACGCAAACCAATATTCCCAGTACAAATATTTTAAAAAAGTCCAGTATACAACCCGGTATACAAATATCACAAGATAGAAATGTAAACAATTGCATATATGTACACGATAACATATACAATAAATCAAGATATCCATATATATATGATAATATGGCGTGTCGACATAATGTCACATATAGGCGTGCGGTACATTTTATATATAATGGAGAATATATTAATAATAAAACCATAACATCATATATTATTTTAAAATATGTTTTTAATAAAAACATATCACAACCAATACAAAAACAACCAACCACAGAATTTGATAAATTGATTACGATATACTCAATCAATAAAATAAGGATTATATAACACAATATATAAAATATAAAATGAAAACAGAAGATATCGCAGGACTGTGCAGCTTAACATTAACGTATGATACATATATATGTGCAAGTTTATGCATAAACCAACATATCATTATATGCGATTGGATCAAAAACATGACTGTATACGAATGCGCAGAAGCAGCAAACACTACTGTATTTTACACAGACTATAATATCACATAAACATATGTATTTATTGTATAATAACACACGGCAGCCAATTATACCACACTACATCAACATTGGTGCCGGATATAGTACGTTATTACCGGTATCAGATATAACAACGCTATATGCGTGTAATAATAAAGAAACAATTACGTATATTATGAAAGTACATAATACATATTTTTTTTGTAGTTTATTTAATATTAATTATAGTAATATTATTGTTGTACGGTTGTTTTTATGTAAAACTTATTCCAACAGATTATTCAAAATATAGATTGTTCCTAAACATTTACTAAGCATCGGCCAGTGCGTCGTCTATATTTATAGAGTTTAAATCATTATCGAGGTCATCTGATTCATCACTTTCTTTGCTTTCTGTTGCATTATATATATCCATATCAGATGCATCAATACGTATGATATTTGGTGATTTATTCTTTTTAATAATAATTAAGGATTTAAGATAAATATTTGTAAAATATTGATTTTGGATTTGTGTTTTTTTCAATACAATATCTGTATTTATCCATGATTGTGTAGTGAAATGCGTTATCATTGGTTTAATATATACTTTAAGATAATCATTAAAAACTTCTCCGATTCTTATTACACAGTCGCTCATATCAGAGTTATAAAATATTTGTGATTTTAATATATTTTCTGGCAAGGATATACATAAAGTCATACTAGTATTGTCATGTTTAAATTGTTTCATATGGTGTTTTCTGTAAAACGACTTCAAATATACGTACAATTCATATAGTGTATAGTCTCTATTTAAAATATTATTATATATAACATCTAACATTTTTCTAAAATCCACATCAACAAAGACATAATCATATACTAAAATTGTATTTTCTGTTACACTATGAAATCTAAAATCCTTAAAAATATACAGTGTTTTTGTTGCAGTAGAATAATAAATTATATATTTATCACATTGAATTTTGTGTGTATATGGAAATCGTGTCATATTGTATTAAGATATTTATAAAACTGATGATTGTTTTTATATATATATTTTTTAAAATTTATAATATTATTAATTACACTGTTTTTTTATCTGTATTATTTTTATATTGCATGTATGTGTAGAATCCAGCATTCCTTCCACATACATCTATTTTATATTTTTTATTTTTATATTGACCCTTATATATAATTTTATTTAAATATAATAACTTATGTTTTGCTAAAACAGATATACTTTGTCTGTTTCTGGTACACGTTATATATTGTTTACTATAATCAAAAGTCCCCACTTTTATTAACTGTAACAGAACATTAAATACATGTTCATCACGCCAATATATAGTTAAAATTTCATATAAGAATTCAATAAACATCTTTTGCAGTGCTGAAATTTGTACGTTATTATTAAGTTCTAAATATGTAAACAGTTTATTTTTATTTTTATTCATAACTACTATATTCAATCTATATTTTAATTCTGTTCCAATTAGATGAGGTATTTGAGATCCTATTATCCTCGGAATATTTGCTGTACATGCTTTAAACCATATTATACTCGCGAGTTCATCTTTGGTGTTATCTGTATTTTTTTTAATATGTTTTCTATGACACGGTCTGTTAATGTTTTTTATATTGTGTATGCGTATTAATGATGGAAAATTGGAACTATGTACAACGTTATGAGTATCTTTTAATATATAATTTACACCGTGCATATCTAATGTTGAGTTATTATTGCATATAGTAAATGGGAATATTGGCACGTGTGTGATGTTATTTAGTATATATTCATAAGTAATAAAATTATTTATATACGACAATAAATGTAAATAATTACCGGTCATATTTATATTAAGTAAGGTACCTTTAACATTATGGGAAAATATAGTAAACGTAACATTATCCTCTCTCAAATTATATTTATAAGTTACAAAACTTTTCAGTAATTTCTTGTGATAATTAATATAGTTATTAAAAAATAAATTGATTACTTTATTGGTATTAAACACGTTATATGTTGTATTGTTTAAATCTAATGAATGTATATATTTGAAATCATATTTCAAATCACTATCAATCACCATATTGTGGCATATATTTGGTTTATAATTTATAACTTGTAAAGTATATTTATAGTTAGGCATCTTGTATAAACTAGTTAAATGTTTAACTTATTCCAGTGTATCATCATATTGTCTTACGGTAGTATTGTTATCATATTGTATATTGTTTTAGTTCATCAAATTTATAAAAATATAATAAGCATAATAATATCAATCGCTTTGTGCTGGTTGTTTGTATATGTAACATAAAATGTTTTTTATAGTTTTTTATTTCACTTATTAATAATTTGCAATCGTCACAGTCTGTTTTAATGTTGACGTTACATTGATCGTATCTGTAGTAAATGATATTATTGTTTAAGTTAATTTTTGATAGTTGTGATATGGGTATTTTTTTAAACTTATAAACATTGTGCCTATATATAGATATTCCAGTGTGTTGTTCTATATTATTACAATATACCAATTTATCATCGTTATTAATTAAACATAGCGGAATTATATATTGATTTATTATATGTATACATTTTATAAATATATTAAAATTGGTTATACGCGTTGGTATTGTGGTGATATTTTGAATATAATTTAACTGTTCAGGTGTTACCTTGTTGTAAATTTGTTTAATAATACGTTCTGTATTATTACGCTGTAACGTGTGTGTTAACTTAATCCACGGAAACATTAGTAAAGATAAAATGTTATCACAATAAACCGAATTTAAGTTGTTATTATTAACAACCTTGTATGTGTTTAATCTCATATAATTGTTCATAATTTCGGCTTCTAATTTTATATGCGTATATAAATGTTTTATATTATATATATTTGTAAATAAACTCGCCAATGTATTATATGACATACCCAATCTAATGATCATATATTGGAAATATTTATAATTACTTATATTTATGTAGGTAAGATTTATAAATAATATATTCAAGGTATAATTACTTTTATAACACGCGTTGGTATGATTATCATAATAACATGCCCATTGTTTGTAGTTATGCTGTGATCTGTTATAAAATATAATACCGGGTAAAATATTATTTGTATATGTGCACGTATCTATTATTTCTATATTATATAATCAACCGCACGTGCACAATTTCTCGGTTACCGTTAAATTAGTATCGACGCATTTTATAGCATCATATCCTTTATAATTCCCAGCACATGGTATATACACAATGCCAAATAATAATGATTCATAAATACTTTGTAATATATAATGTAACCTTTCTTTTATACTGTAACATATTAATAATATGTCGTTTATTTTGATAGTTTTTTTAGCCAGTATTTCATTATTAATGTATTCGTTATATACCATATAATGATGAATACATAGTAAATACAAAAATTGAGTCTCTTTACTTTTATATTTTATATCGCCGCATTCGTATTTTGTATGTTTTATTAAATTTATCGTTGGGTGAATAGCAGCAGTAACTCTACAGATTTTTTTATTCATATTAAAAAAACATATATTTTGAAATATGAATACAGATATTACAGATTATACTGAACATAAAATACTATATGATAAGTTTATAACACATTTATATATTGATAAGTGTGTTTTATTAGTATTCATTATAAAATTAATAAATATTACCGCATTTTATGTATATTTTAGTTGTACATCTGTACGACTATATATGTACGTTTCGATTATTTTATCGTTGGTTGAGTGTGTAAAATATATTTTATATTTTTCCTTTGTATACCACAACATTAAACAAAATAAGTTACCTTTTAATATCGCACAACGAATATTACTCTATGCGTGTGACATAATAGGTGTAATATATTTTTTTACTATATTGTATACAGACATTTTCATAACAGATGATATTTTTTATTATTTAATTATACGCGTGCCACATTGTAAATATTTATCATTTGTATTTTTATTTTTATTTCTATACTATATAGGGTTATTAATATATTATATAATAGATTTCACTTTACCTTACATATGGGTATACAGAACGTTAAAAAAAACCAACGTGTTTTTAAAAATGAATGTAAAACCAACTACGAAACCTAAAATAATAACATTTATCAAACCCGCATGCGAATATATCTTCAGAATGTTTACTGATAAATATGTGATAATAACGTTAATTACAGAAATAATTATAATATTGGCACATATTTTTAATTGTTATACGTACATGCAAACATTTATATACTTATCGATTATTCACTCGTTAATGAAATTTTTCGAACATATTTTATATATTTTAGTTATATATAGCCTTAAACAAGCAAAAAAGTTATAACATTAAAACACCATTTAATATCACAGTGCAAATATTAATAGATATATGTAATATTCTATATATAATATATTTCTTTACTATCTTTTATATAGAAATTTTCGCCATAGATAATAATAATTTTTACTATTTAATGATAATTACACAACACTGTAAATATTTTTCACATATTGTAATTCCATTTTTACTTTTATATTATATAGGACTGTTATCGTATTATTTAGTTTATTTTGAAAACAATGAGCGCGTTTAAAGCCATGCCAAAATTAAAACCATTCGAGCTGCCTGTAGACATACCAACAACAATAAAAAATAAAGCCGGCGAATATCTGTTTAATAGTCTTGTAAAATTAGCAGACCAAGATGATGTTGACGACTTTATACATTTTAAAATATTATTTGGCGTATATTGTAATGCTATACAATTCCTACAATATAACACAACAGGACTTTCTATAACATGTACCAATTTAGTTTTTCAAGACCTCGATAAAGTAACCGATGGTCAGATAAAATTTAAAATAGAAAAACCATCTATTGCTCAAAATCAACTGTATACACAAGATATTGCATGTGAAAATATAACAATAACAAAATCGATTAATATAAACACGATTAGTACATGTTTTGACTTGATGGAAAATAATTTAAAATTAATGAGTGTTACAAACCCAACCCCAATGGATACACAACAATTAGAGATTAGTATTAAAAATATAACAAATAAAATAAAACGTGCGACAGATTCGTTACAACGTGGGTTGATAAATAACGTTTTATTAGTTACACTACAGAAAGCCGCCCCGTACCCATTTTTATATCCTTTATTGCAAAAAACAAAGTATGATAAAACATTAAATAATGCAATTAAAAGTAATATACTAATAAGTATTAAAAAATCACTACTGTTTAATTTGTTTTATATGAGCAAAGGTAACGAATATGTTGAATTTATTAATAATGTCGTAAGACAGTGCGATCAGTCAATATTTTCTGATTATGATAATTATATAACAGTGAACGATAAGCCGGTTTGTGGTGTTATAATTACAACAGAAAATATAAAAGCAAAATTACCAACATCAACTATGGCAGTAAAATTGCCACTGAAATATGGAAATGTTGACCTAAGCGCAACCGATGTTATATCGATAATTTCTTACAATAAACATGTACACAATTTTAATGATTTTTGTAAACACGTATTGGGCGATTCGAACGTGGAAATACCGTTAGCACCCCAAACTGAAGAATTTAATTTTGTTGATATGAATATAATGAAAATAAAAGAAAAACACATAATTGTGGAAACTTTAGATCACGTTTACAATAACACAGAGATTCATTATCCATTATCTAAACGTGTTTTGTTAAGTTTTTTTTTCCCACTTAGATTATATATAAATGACGATATACAATATACACGTCACAAATTAACATATAAAAATCCAAACAGGCCGTTATCTTTACCCAAACGTGTATATTTTAAAGACAAACATGAAAAAAATCACTTCAATATCATATCAAACAATTTTACCAATACTATTGTCCGATTATATGTATGACGTTGATAGCATATTAACTAAACTCAATAAAAAACCTATATACATGTTAGAACCAATTAACTTTGGACATGGAACAAACACGGAACATATAGATGAAATCAAGTCTAACGACCAGCCATATTATACATTTGATCTAGATGGGGAAAATACAGAATTTGATTTTGTTGATTCCGAAAATGGTATTAAAAACACACTGGATAATATATCGTTTTTCACAAAAGAAAACGTATATATATATATAAAGAATTACAT
>JAWWEJ010536819.1:0-16777 GCA_035582705.1 Aneides aeneus | reverse complement strand
ATTTTTAATTTAATGGTGAAGAGCTAGAGACACTCGTTAGATAATGGTTGGATGAAGGTTAGTTTATTTTTAATTTATGGGAAGAGCCTGGAGAATTAAATATATAGTAATTAATTTAATATATATATATTAGATCATTTAATAATTAATATAATTATTATAAATATTTTATAGGTATAATTATACGTATGTAGATTGTAAGTGGGCAGTGCCCGGTAGCTAAAAGAGAATATATTCTTCTCATTTTTGGTTTACAAGACCAATGTTTTTTAAACTATAATAGCATCATTTCATAAGTTTATTTTCTATAATACCATTAAGGGGTATTAAGGCAAGAAATAATATAAAATAGAGCATAGAGGCTGCTTGACCAATTTCAATAAAAGGTGGTTCAACTGGTTGGCCTCCAATTCATGTTAATATGAGTGTGTTTGCAATTAATAATCAAAATAAGGTTTGTGTAATAGGTCGAAATATTAAGCTTCGGTGTTTTGAGGTATGTAAGTTTGGAATTAAAATTAAAATAAGAATTGAGAATAGTAAGGCTATTACTCCTCCTAGTTTATTAGGAATTGAGCGTAAGATAGCATATGCAAAAAGAAAATATCACTCTGGTTGAATATGGGGGGGAGTAATTAATGGGTTGGCCGGAGTAAAATTTTCTGGATCACCTAAAAGGTTAGGATAAATTAAGGATAATATAATTAAGAAGTAAATTATAATAACTAGACCTAATAAATCTTTATAAGAGAAGTATGGGTAAAATAAGATTTTATCTGGGTTAGAATTTAGTCCTGTTGGGTTATTGGATCCAGTTTCATGTAGAAATAGGAGATGTACGATGCTTATCCCTAAAATAACAAATGGAAGAATAAAGTGGAATGCAAAGAATCGTGTTAAAGTGGCCTTATCTACTGAGAAACCACCTCAGATTCATTGTACAAGTATTTCACCTAAATATGGAATAGCTGATAGAAGGTTAGTAATAACGGTAGCACCTCAAAATGATATTTGTCCTCATGGAAGGACATATCCAACAAATGCTGTTGCTATAACAAGTAATAATAAAATAACTCCAATATTTCAGGTCTCTTTATATATATATGATCCATAATAAAGGCCTCGTCCAATATGTATATAAATACAAATAAAGAAGAGTGATGCTCCATTAGCATGAGTACTTCGAATTATTCAACCATAATTTACATCTCGACAAATATGTGTTACTGATGAAAATGCGGAGGTGGTATCTGCTGTATAATGCATTGCTAAAAATAAGCCAGTAATAATCTGTGAGATCAAACATACTCCTAATAATGAGCCGAAATTTCAAAGGTAAGATAGGTTTGATGGGGCTGGTAAGTCTACGAATGAATTATTAACAATTTTTAAAAGAGGGTGTATTTTGCGTATAATGTGGGCCATAATTTATTAGGGAATATATAATTAACATTAAAATAATTAAAAATGATAATATGTAGTTTTTAATATAACCTGTTTGAATGTTTGTAATAGATTTAATTGGTAATAGTTGTTGATTTAAAATACCTTTGGGGCCAGATTTTTCATATCAAGTAGAGTCTATGAAAATAGTGGCTAAGTTTTGTCCTATTAATAATTTTGATTTTGGTGATAAGCGATGAATAATATGTGGAAAAAATATAAGTAAATTTGAGATGGAATAAAGTTCGGTTTTGGTAATTATATTAGAAGTAAATTTTAATATATCTATTGCAATAATTAATCCTATTATAGTTACTGTAAGTGCTGAAATTTTTAGAATGGTTGGTATTGTTAGAATTTGTGGTTTTATTGGTAAAATATTTATGGTAATTAATAATCCTATAACAATGCTTCCTCAGGCTAGTCGTTTAAGTGGATTAAAAATTATTTTATTTTCACTAATTGGGGTAATTATAGTAAGTCGTGGAAAATTTATTGATGAAAATAAAATAATACGTAGGCTATAGATAGCAGTAAATGAGGTTGCAATGAGTGTAATAAATAAGGATCAGCAATTAATATTTGAATTATTTATTGATTCAATAATAGCATCTTTAGAAAAAAATCCAGATAGGAAGGGCATACCAATTAATGCTATGCTGCCAATAGTGAGGCAAGTTGTAGTTAGTGGGAGTATTTTTTGTAAGCCCCCTATTTTTCGAATATCTTGTTCGTCATTAAGACTATGAATAATAGAACCTGAGCATAGGAATAATATAGCTTTAAAGAAAGCATGTATGCAGATGTGAAAAAATGCTAATTGTGGTTGATTAAGTCCGATTGTAACTATTATTAATCCTAATTGACTAGATGTTGAAAAGGCTACGATTTTTTTAATATCATTTTGGGTTAAAGCGCATGCTGCTGTAAATATAGTAGTTAGGGCCCCAAGGCAGAGGCAAATTATTAGTGATATATAGTTTTGTTCTAGGAGTGGTTGAAATCGAATTAATAGAAAAATTCCAGCTACTACTATTGTGCTTGAGTGTAGTAATGCTGAAACTGGGGTGGGGCCTTCTATAGCTGTTGGTAGTCATGGATGTAATCCAAATTGGGCAGATTTTCCTATAGCTGCTAAAATTAATCCTAGAAGTGGAATTATCGATTCGATTTTTGTTAATATAAAAATTTGTTGAATTTCTCATGAATTTGAGTTAACTGCAAGTCATACTATTATAACAATTAATCCAATGTCTCCTACTCGATTATATATTACTGCTTGTATTGCGGCCGTATTAGCATCTATTCGAGAATATCACCAACCGATAAGGAGAAATGATATAATGCCTACTCCCTCTCATCCAATAAATAGCTGGTACATATTATTAGCTGTAATTAAAATTATTATAGCTAATAGAAATAATAATAAATATTTAAAGAATTTGTTAATTATTAAGTCTATGTGTATATACCAGATGGCAAATTCTAGAATAGATCATGTAACAAATAATGCTGTTGGGATAAATACAACTGAGTAAATATCAAGTTTAATGTTATATGAAATATTAAAATTATAAATTGTTAATAAATTAAGGTTTATTATGGTTGATTCTAGTCCATATTTTAGAAAAATTATTAAAGGAAGTAAACTAATAAAAAAGGATAATTTAATTGATGTTTTAACAATAGTGTGTCAGTTGTGTTTTATTATCATAAATAAAGGAATAATTAAGAGGATAAGGGAAAATATAATAGATGTGTTGAAGATTAATATTAAATTCATAACTTTTATTTGGGTTTGCACCAAAAATTATGACTCCTAAGGTCAAAGGATTACTATTTTCCTTTAAAAGTGAGGAGATCATGGAGTTTAACCATGGTGCAGATAATTAGCAGTTTCTGTTTATATTCTTCTCGGTTCATAGAGAGAATTAAACTCTCATTTCTAGGGTCACGGCCTAGTATTTTTATAAATTATATGTACATGAGAAATTTCCTGAAATAAGTTCTGGTTTAAATATAATTAGAACTATAGGTATTAGATGTATCAAAATTAATAAGTGTTCTCGAGAAAGTGTTGGGTAAATTATTAGATGTTTTGGTAGCTGACCTCATTGAGTTATAATAAATATATTAAGAGTGTAAGCGGCGGTAATGAGTGTACCAATTCCTGTAATTAAAATAGTTCATGGAGATCAATTAAAAAGTGATGTTATAATTGTCAGTTCACCTAATAAGTTAGGGGTTGGTGGTAAAGCTATATTAAATAAATTAGTGATTAATCATCAAGCAGCTATTAATGGTAGTATGGATTGAAGTCCTCGGGCTAATAATATAGTTCGGCTGTGTGTTCGTTCATAATTTATATTTGCTAAACAAAAAAGGGTTGAGGAAATTAAGCCGTGTGAAACTATTAAAATAATTGCTCCTGTAAGACTTCATGGGGTTTGGATAAGAGTAGCGGCAATTACAAGTCCTATATGGCTTACTGAGGAATAGGCAATTAATGATTTAAGATCTGTTTGTCGTATGCAGATTAAGCTAGTTATTAAAATACCCCATAAGGCTAAGATAATAAAAGGGTAAGAAAGTTCAATTAATGGGGTAAATATTAGTGTAATTCGAATAATACCATAACCCCCTAATTTTAATAATACGGCGGCTAAAATTATTGATCCTGCTACTGGGGCTTCTACATGAGCTTTTGGTAGTCATAAATGAACCCCGTAAAGTGGTATTTTGACTATAAATGCTATAAGGCATCCTAGTCACAAGATCTTATTTGTATTTATTATTAAAAATATTTTAGGATAAAATATTAAAAATTCTAAAGATAAAGATCCTATAATGGTTGATATAAAAATTAGTGCTACTAAGAGAGGTAGTGATCCAGCTAATGTATAAAATAAAAAGTATATACCTGCATTTAAACGCTCTGTTTGATTTCCTCATCGAGTAATAATAATTAAGGTTGGAATTAGAGTAGCTTCAAAAGCAATATAAAATAAAATTAATTCGGTTGATGAAAATGCTAAAATAAGGGCTACTTGTAAAATTACAAATATTGAAATATATATTTGTTGATTATTTAAGGAATTTTTTTTTATATGATTTTGACTAGCTAGAATTATTAAAGGTATAAGCCAGCAGGTAAGGGTTAATAATGGAGATGAAATTTGATCTAAGGCTAAGTATTTATTTGTTGTTATTATTATTTCAAGAGGTAATGATAAACAGATTAAGCTTATTAAAGCAATGAATAAACTGCTTAAGGTGGTATTAAGTCATAATCATTTTATTGGCGATATTCAAATTGTTAAAATTATTATACTTGTTGAAATAATAAGTTTTAGCATTGTAATAGGTTTAAATTTTTTAAGTGGTCTGTGCCATGTGTGCGTGTAGTTGCAACTATTAAAGATAATCCAATGCTAGCTTCGCAGGCAGAGAAAGTTAATAAAAATATAGGTAGTGAAAAATATGAGGAGATTTCTAGTTGTTTTGTTCAAAGAGATATGGATAAAAATAACGCTAATATTATTCCTTCTAGACATAGTAAAGCAGATAATAGATGGGTTCGTTGAAGTGCTAATCCAGAAATTCCTAATAGAAAAGTTGTATATGTTGTAAATAGTGTAGGGGACATAAAGTATTTCTGGGTTTATACCAGAATTAATTGAGTCGAAATCAATAGTCTTTTAGACTAAACACTTATTCTGCTCATTCTAAACCTCCTTGTATTCATTCATAAATAAGTCCAGCAGTTAAAAAAATTAAAATAGTTAGGGATCAGATTAATATATTTGTTGGAATTATTTGAATAGCTCATGGTGTAGGTAATAATAAGGCAATTTCTAAATCAAATAATAAAAATAAAATTGCAATTAAAAAAAATCGAATTGAGAATGGGAGACGTGCAGATCCAAGTGGATCAAATCCGCATTCATAAGGTGATACTTTTTCTGAATTGGGATTATAAATTGGAATTCAGAATCCAACAATAATTAGGATAATTGAAATTAATAATATAATTAGTATAAATAAGATAAAATTCATTGTCTTTTTTCAGATTAAACTGAAATCTAATAATTGGAAATCATTTATATTTTTATACTAAAAAGACATGATCCTCATCAATAAATTGAGACATAAAGAAATAGTCAGACAACATCTACGAAGTGTCAATATCAAGCAGCAGCTTCAAATCCGAAATGATGGTTAGATGTAAAGTGAAAATTAATTTGGCGAATTAGACATATCAATAAGAAAAGGGAGCCGATAATTACATGGAGACCATGGAAACCGGTTGCTACAAAAAAGGTTGAACCATATACTCCATCTGCAATTGCAAAGGGGGCTTCATAATATTCTATGGCTTGAAGTGCAGTAAAATATAATCCAAGTAAAATAGTTATAAATAATGATTGGATAGTTTCTTTACGGTTGGCTATTATAATACTGTGATGAGTTCATGTAATGGTTACACCTGAGGCTAATAATACGGCTGTGTTTAAAAGGGGTACTTCAAATGGGTCAAGTGGGTTAATTCCTATTGGGGGTCAACATTCTCCAATTTCAGGGGTTGGTGCGAGGCTTGAATTGTAAAATGCTCAGAAGAATCCAAAAAAGAATAAAACTTCAGAGGTAATAAATAAAATTATTCCATAGCGAAGACCTTTTTGAACAGGAATAGTATGATGTCCTTGAAATGTACTTTCTCGTACAACATCTCGTCATCATTGAATTATGGTTATGATTATAATAATTAAGCCAAGGTTTATTAATAAAGTGGATCCAAAATGAAATCATATTGCTAAACCTGATGTTAATAACAGTGCTGCAATAGCTCCTGTTAATGGTCAAGGGCTAGGGTTGACTATGTGAAAAGCATGTGCTTGGTGTGCCATTAGGTATTTTCTTGTAAGTATAGGCTTAGTAGTAAAATAAAAACGTATGCTTGAATTATGGCTACTGCAATTTCTAGCAATGTAAGTAAAAATAGAATTATTATGGTTGATAAAGCAATTATTGGTATAAGTGGTATTAAAATAAAAATTGCTGTAGAAATTAATTGAATTAAAAGATGGCCTGCTGTTAAATTTGCAGTTAGTCGGACTCCTAATGCTAATGGGCGAATAAATAAGCTGATTGTTTCAATTATAATTAGAATTGGAATTAAAAGGGTTGGTGTACCTTCAGGTAAAAGATGTCCGAAGGTTATAGTTGGTTGATTTCGTAGGCCAAGTAGTACTGTAGCTAATCATATTGGTACAGCTAATCCTAAATTTATTGATAACTGTGTTGTTGGTGTAAAAGTATAGGGGAATAAACCTAGTAAGTTTATTGAAATAATAAATATTAATAAGGAGGTTAATAGCAATGATCATTTATGTCCATTTTGGTTTAATGGATTAAAAAGTTGTTTTGTTAAATTACATAATAATCAAAGTTGTAATGATGATAGGCGATTTCCAAGTCACTGTTTTGTTGGATTAGGAAATAGTAATCATGGAAGTATTAAAGATAAAATAATAAGTGGAATTCCTATGAGCGTAGGACTTATAAACTGGTCAAAAAAACTTATGTTCATGGTCAATTTCAAGATTCAGTTTTTTTATTAATATTTAATATTATTGGTTCATTTAGAGGTTTTTGGTTCATAATTTTTATTATTAAAATTATATAAATTAATCAGGATATTGTAAAAATGGTAAATCATGGGCCTGGGTTTAATTGAGGCATATCATTAAGGGTGGTAGGAAACACCGAACTTTAGCTTAAAAGGCTATTGCTTATCCGTGAAAGCTTCTTAATGATTTTAATATAGAGGACGATCAGTTTTGAAAATGGTTTAGTGGAGTTGTTTCTACTACAATTGGTATAAAGCTATGATTTGCCCCACAAATCTCAGAGCATTGTCCATAGAAAATTCCTGGTCGTAGTGCAATAAATGTTGCTTGATTTAATCGTCCTGGAATGGCGTCTGTTTTAATTCCTAAAGATGGAACTGCTCATGAGTGTAATACATCTTCTGCCGAAATTAATATTCGAATAGGAGATTCTATTGGAACAACTATATGATTATCTACTTCTAATAATCGGGATTGTCCAGTTAATAGATCTTGTGTGGGTATTATATATGAGTCAAATATCAAATCTTCATAATTTGTAAATTCATAAGTTCAATATCATTGATGTCCAGTGGCTTTAACTGTTAAATGAGGGTCATTAATTTCATCTATTAAATATAAGATTCGCAGTGATGGTAAAGCAATAATAATTAAGACAATGGCTGGTATAATAGTTCATACTATTTCAATTCCTTGAGCATCTAAAGCATGAGTGTTAGTTAATTTTGTTGTTATTGTGGTTGTAATAATATAAAGTACTAGTATGCTAATTAAAAAGACTGCTATAAGGGCATGGTCGTGGAAGTAGAGAAGTTCTTCTATGGTTGGTGAGGCTGCGTCTTGAAAACCTAATTGTGATGGATGTGCCATATAAAATGTATTAGAATTTAACTAATAATTAAGCCATGACAAGGCCTTATAATAATTTTATTAACATTTTAAGGGAATGACAGATTGGTTATGTAGCTAACTTGAAATTAGCAGAGTGAGGTTCGATTCCTTTTTCTCTTACTTATTGATGTTTGTACATATGATGGTTCTTCAAAGGTGTGATAGGGAGGAGGTGATCCATATAATCATTCAATATTTGTTGAGGTAAAGTCTGAGTAAAATGTTTCTCGTTTTGAGGCAAAAGCTTCTCAAATAATAAATATTATTATAATTACGGCAATAAGTGAAATTAATGATCCAATGGATGATACTGAGTTTCAAAGAGTATATGCATCAGGATAATCTGAATATCGTCGTGGTATTCCTGCTAAGCCTAAGAAGTGTTGTGGAAAAAATGTCAAATTTACTCCAATAAATATAACCCCGAAGTGAATTTTTGATCATGTAGGGTGAAGTAAAAATCCTGAAAAAAGTGGGAATCAGTGAACAAATCCGCCTATAATAGCAAAGACGGCACCTATTGATAAAACGTAATGGAAGTGGGCTACTACATAGTAAGTATCATGTAAGACAATATCTAGTGAAGAATTAGCTAGTACGATGCCAGTTAAACCACCAACTGTAAAAAGAAAAATAAATCCGAGGGCTCAGAGTATGGCTGCATCTCATTTAATAGATCCTCCGTGTATAGTTGCTAGTCAACTAAATACTTTTACTCCTGTTGGGATAGCAATAATTATTGTAGCTGAGGTAAAATATGCTCGTGTATCAACGTTAAGATCAACTGTAAATATATGGTGAGCTCATACAATAAACCCTAAAAGGCCGATGGATATTATAGCTCAAACTATACCTATATATCCAAATGGCTCTTTTTTAGCTGAATAAAAGGTAACAATATGAGAAATTATGCCAAAACCCGGTAAGATAAGAATATATACCTCAGGATGTCCGAAAAATCAAAATAAGTGTTGATAAAGCACTGGATCTCCGCCACCTGCTGGGTCAAAGAAAGTAGTATTAAGATTTCGATCAGTGAGAAGTATAGTAATGCCTGCTGCTAGTACAGGTAGTGAAAGCAATAATAAGATGGCAGTAATTAAAACAGACCATACAAATAAAGGTGTTTGGTATTGAGACATAGAAGGAGGTTTTATATTAATAGAAGTTGTAATAAAATTAATAGCACCTAAAATGGATGATACTCCGGCCAGGTGAAGTGAAAAAATAGTTAAATCTACTGAGGCTCCAGCGTGTGCTATATTTCCTGCTAGTGGTGGATATACAGTTCACCCTGTTCCTGCGCCTGCTTCTACTCCGGAAGAGGCAAGTAGGAGAAGAAATGAAGGGGGGAGAAGTCAGAAGCTTATATTATTTATTCGTGGAAATGCTATGTCAGGGGCACCAATTATTAAAGGCAATAATCAATTGCCAAAGCCTCCAATTATAATTGGTATTACTATAAAAAAAATTATTACAAAAGCATGGGCTGTTACAATAACATTATAGATCTGGTCATCACCTAGTAAGGCGCCAGGTTGGCTTAGTTCTGCTCGGATTAAAAGACTTAAGGCTGTACCAACTATACCAGCTCAGGCACCAAATACTAAATAAAGGGTGCCAATATCTTTATGATTTGTAGAAAAAAATCATCGAGTAATTATCATAGGTAAGATGGCCGAAGAAGGTGTTGAGTTGTAGCCTCAAATATAAAGGTTTTAACCCTTTTTTTACCAAGCCCTGTAGTGTATTGAACATAAGATTGCAAATCTTAAAGAGCAGAATTTTCCCTGCTGGGGCTTCTCCCGCTTTTTCTCCCCTTACAAAGCGGGAGAAGTAGATTAAGTCCGTTGTTTTGGTGTTTAGCTGTTAACTAAAAGGTCATAGGATAAAAGCCTATTAATCTAGTAAGGTCTTAGCTTAATAAAAGTATTTGGGTTGCATTCAAATGATGTAAAATAAAATTTTACAGGTCTTAATCAAGAGTTGGGAATATTTAATTCTCGCTTAGGACTTTGAAGGTTCTTAGTCTAGTTAACTTAAACTCTTAGATTATACTTAAGATTGATGGTGTAATTGGAAGAAGTATAATTGAAATAATGGTTGTTAAAGATAAAATGAAATTTGATTTTGTTTTAAATCGATATAAGAGATTTGAATTAAATGGTGTGGGTGGGGTAGTTAGTGATACTACATAAGATAGGCGTAAATAAAAGAATAAGCTGAGTAGTGATGTAATAATCATAATTGTGGCAAAAGTAATTAAATTTTGTTTAACAATTTCTTCAATAATTAATCATTTAGGCAAAAATCCTGTTATTGGCGGAAGTCCGGCTAAGGATATTAAAATAATAGTTATTATTGAGGTAATAGATAGATTTTTTATTCATGAGGAGGCCATTTTGTTAATATCAGTTGATAATATATTAAATATCATTAGAAATATAGATGTTGTTATTAATAAATAAATTAATAAATTAAGTAATGTTAAGTTTGGTAAATACGATAATACGATAATTATTCAACCAAGGTGTGCAATGGAAGAGTAAGCTATGATTTTTCGAAGTTGAAGTTGATTTAGGCCTCCTCAGCCTCCAACAAATAAGGATAATAATCCTAGGAAAATTAACAATGTTGAATTTATTATTGGGGCTGCTTGAATTAAAAGTGCTATTGGGGCAAGTTTTTGTCATGTAAGTAGGATTAGGCATGTTATTAATGTTAAACCTTGAATAACGTCTGGAAGTCATAAATGGAATGGGGCAATTGCTAATTTAATTAATAAAGCTGCTATTAATAATAATATTGGAATAAGAGTTTTTATATTAATAATTGTTCATTCACCAGTAAATCAGGCATTCAATATTGTAGCAAATAAAAGGAGGGCGGAGGCTATGGATTGAATTAAAAAATATTTGGTAGTTGCTTCTGTTGCACGTGGGTGATGTGTTTTAGATATTAAAGGAATAATTGCTAGTGTATTTACTTCTAGGCCGATTCAAGCGAGAAATCAATGATTACTAGTAAGAGTAATAATTGTACCAAGGGAAAGGCTAGATAATATTATTGATAAGGCGTATGAATTCATTAGTAAAAGAAGGGGTCTAACCAACATTATTGGGGTATGGGCCCAAAAGCTTTTTTAGCTTATTTTACTTAAAGAGTGGTGTAGTGGGTGCACTGGAAGTTTTGATCTTCATGGAATAGGTTCAAGTCCTATCTTTTTAAGATATGAGGGGATTTGAACCCATATTATTCGCCTTATCAAGGTGAGTCCTAGCTTTCGGGCACATATCTTAAGGTGTTGGGGGGAGGCCAAGTATAATAGTTAAAGCAGAAAGGTGAATTATAACTATTGCGATTGTAATAGGCAAAAAATTTTTCCACACAAGATGTATAAGTTGATCATATCGAAATCGTGGATAGGAGGCCCGAACCCATAAAAATATAATTGATAGGGCAGAAGCTTTAATAATTAAATTAATTGTTGAAAGTTCTGGATTAATATGATAAAAGGTTGTTCCTAAAAAAAGGATTGTTGATAATACATTTATTATTAAAATATTTGTATATTCTGCTAAAAAAAATAATGCAAAAGGTCCACCTGCATATTCAACATTAAATCCTGATACTAATTCTGATTCTCCTTCAGTTAAATCAAATGGTGCTCGGTTAGTTTCAGCTAGGGTTGAAATAAATCATATGGCAGCTATTGGTCATGCAGGTACAAGAAATCATATATATTCTTGTGTTATATTAAAGTTTAATAGCATGAAGCCTCCGGTTATTAAGATCAGGCATAATAAAATTAATCCTAATGTTACTTCATATGAAATTGTTTGGGCAACTGCTCGTAGGGCCCCGATTAAAGCATATTTGGAATTTGAGGCTCATCCAGAACCTAAGATTGAATATACGGCTAGACTGGATAAGGCAAGTATAAAAAGAATTCCTAAGTTAAGGTTTGAGAGTGAATTTGGTAAAGGGAGGGGAACTCAAATAAATAAAGAAATAAAAAGGGCAGTAGTTGGTATTAATAAAAATATTATTTGTGATGAGGTTGCTGGTCGAATTGGTTCTTTAATAAATAATTTCAGTCCATCTGCAATTGGTTGAAGCAATCCTGTGGGTCCTACGATATTTGGTCCTTTACGAAATTGTATATATCCAAGTACTTTTCGTTCTAGGAGTGTTAAAAAGGCTACTGCTAATAAGATTGGAATAGCGTAGAGTAGTGGATTAATTAATATAATTAATAAAATGTTCATAATTAAAGGAGAGACTTGAACTCTCGGGATAAAGGTTTTAGGTCTTTTGCAATTTCCTGGCTCTGCCACCTTAATAAGCTGTATCTTGCTTTTAATTTTACCTTTTAATTCTTTATTTTGTTTCAGAAATTTATGGGAGGGTTTAAGTTTTTATTGACCCTATTTTTCCGGTCCTTTCGTACTAGAAAAAATTATTTATAGATAGAAACTGACCTGGATTACTCCGGTCTGAACTCAGATCACGTAGGACTTTAATCGTTGAACAAACGAACCATTAATAGCTGCTGCACCATTTGGGGGTCCTGATCCAACATCGAGGTCGTAAACCCATTCGTTAATATGGACTTTATGAAAGGATTGCGCTGTTATCCCTGGGGTAACTTGGTTTGTTGATCAATTATTGGGTCAATATATAAACTATATTATTATTTTGAGATATTTCTCTTAATTTATTATCTCGGGAGTTTTATTTTATTCCGCGGTCGCCCCAACCTAAAACTTAATACTAAATTAATTATTTTATTTTTATTTTTATAATTAGTTTTGGTTTAAAGCTCCACAGGGTCTTCTCGTCTTATATTAATATTTTCGCTTCTGCACGAAAAAATCAATTTCATTGATTAATCTAAGGAGACAGTTGAGCTTTCGTTTTGCCATTCATACTGGTCTCTATTTAGGAGACAAGTGATTACGCTACCTTTGCACGGTCATGATACCGCGGCCGTTAAACAAATGTCACTGGGCAGGCAGTACCTCTTATATTAATTGAACAAGAGGCGATGTTTTTGGTAAACAGGCGAAGTTCAGTTTTGCCGAATTCCTTTTTAGATTTTTAATCTTTCTTAAATGTTCCTGTGTTGGATTAACGTTTTTTAATATATTTATCTTGTAATAAAATATATGTTCGTTAATTATCAGTGTGTGTTTATTCTGATTTATACATACATTTTTAGAGGCTTCTATTCCTTATTACTCATTCTAGTAGTAGTTTACCTATAACTATAGGTTAACTTGATATTTTTAATAACTTTAGATTAATTATTAATATAATGAGTAATATATAAGTTAAGCTTTGACGCTATTTATGGTGGCTGCTTTTAGGCCCACAGTATTAATATTCTTAGATTATTATAATCTTTAATTATTTTTGTAGATTGTTTTCTTTATTAATTAAGCTGTACCCTAATTAATTATAATAAGAACTTCTTTTATTTGATATTGTGTTCTTAGTTGAACTTAAATTCATTCTCAAGTAACCAGCTATATCCAGGCTCGTTAGGTTTTTGGCTTCTACTTCAAAGTCTTCTCACTCTTTTGCCACAGAGAAGAGTTTGTTCATTTACTGCTTTGAGGTAGCTCGTCTGGTTTCGGGATATATAATTTTAGTTCTTTTTATTATTGTGGACTGGCTAGACCATTATGCAAAAGGTAAAAGTTTAAATCTTTGCTTTTTTTAATTTATTTGTTTATTTTATTTCTATTTCATCTTTCCTTTGCAGTACTTTGTTTATTGCGCTAAAAAAGTTTTTTATCACCTATACTAACATATATAAATGTTTTGGTAAAAAAATATAATAAATTAATTTGTAGGCTAGGTTAAAATTCAGAATAATTTATATTTATAAATATTTTTTTGGTGTAAGCAAAATGCTTTTTTAGCTATATTCTGAGTCCAAGTCCACCTTCCGGTAGACTTACCATGTTACGACTTTCCTCTTCTTTTATGTTTATATAATTATTTATTTTACTATTATTTAAGGAGGGTGACGGGCGGTGTGTGCGTGCTCTATTGCCTGTTTAAAGAGAACACTCTTTTTTTTCTTTACTTCTAAATCCTCCTTTATATTTTATTTCATAAGACATTTCGTATTTTCTAAAGTAGAAAATGTAGCCCATTTCTTTCCATCCCATATGCTACACCTTGACCTGACTTTTTTATTTTAAATTTTTTTGTTTACTTTTTTTCCTTCAAAGGGTAAGCTGAGGACGGTGGTATATAAGCTGTATTAGCAAGGGGTGGTGAGGTTTATCGGGGATTATCGATTATAGAACAGGCTCCTCTAGGGGGTATAGAGCACCGCCAAGTCCTTTGAATTTTAAGCTGTGGCTCGTAATGCTCAGGCGAATAAAAGTTTAAGGCTAAATATAGTGGGGTATCTAATCCCAGTTTATGTTTTAGCTTTAGTGGATTCAAGTATTGTAAGACAACTTTCGTTTTTGGATTAAAGATATATATTTATATTTAACAATTTAATATATTTTTAATCTTATTTATATTTTACTTAAACCACTCTTTGGGCCGTGTTTATTAATTTGAGTTTTTCGTATAACCGCGGTGGCTGGCACGAGATTTACCAACTCTATTAAATATAACTAAATCAAGCTATAATCGCTTATTGTTTAATATTTATTACTGCTGATTTCCTGTAGAGGTGTGGTTTAACAAGGTGTTATGGGCTTTATTGTGCCTGATACCGGCTCCCCCACTTCCGAAATAGGAATAGGGGGCATTTTCACTGGGGTGCTGAGACTTGCATGTATAATTTTAATAAAAATTAATAATAAGGCTAGGACCAAACCTTTATGCTTACGAGATTTATTAATTTCTGTCTCAGTATTTTCAGTACTGTACTTTAAGTAAGCTACGTTAGCTTAATATTATATTATAATTTAAATTTAAAATCATAAATTAACATACTAGTGTTGTGATATATTTTAAAATATTGCAATTGTTTTTCCAGTGCGTACGTACAAGAATTTTTTAGTTTTGGGGGGTGACTCAAAAGAAAACGGTACTGATTAGTCCAATTTGGGGGGGGGGGGGGTAATAAAAAAAAGATAATTTTCTTAAAGAAACTATTGGGAAAATAGCTTCGCGTAAAATGAAAATTATAATGTTTGTTTTTATAGTATTAAATTAAAAAACATGTCCATGAAACATTGATTTATAATAAAGATAAGCAGATCTCAGCGATACAAACATAAGCATGTTATGTTCAGCTTTAGGTTAAGATTTACCAGTTATATCTTATATGTATATTGATTTCACAGAGAAAAAAAAAAATAAACTATGCCGTCCAAACCAGTTATGGGGGGCCTGGGCCATCTAGACACACAAGATTGTACACCTTATGCAGGATAACGAGCAGATCTGACATTAACTTGTCGAAAAAGTCCTTAGATTGACAACCATATGTATTTTGAAGGGGAATGTATGCAAATCTACAAAATGGGTACTTAGATCCGGACATCGTATCCTGGGGGTCGGGTTGCTGGTTTCTCGCCTAAAGGTAAAATTAAAATTTAAGAAGTAACAAAAACACTTTCGTATGGGCAATATTTTAATGCACTATTATGCATAATATGTCTCAGCATTACATGACTTATAGAAATGCTAGTACAAGCGATAGTTTAGCCTAAAAGAATTTTGGCCTTGGGTGCCAAGGGTAGAAGTGGGAAGCTTCTTTGTTTGATAAAGTTTTATTGGAGGTGATGTAGAGGAAATAGTATGAATTATAGTGGTAAGTGGCCTAGCCTGGATAAAAAATTGTAAAAAATGCCATTTTTTTGACAATTTTTAACACTTTTTAACAAATTTTAACAAATTTTAAGAAATTTTAACAATTTTTAACTTTTTTTAACTTTTTTAACTTTTTTTAACTTTTTTTAACTTTTTTTAACTTTTTTTAACTTTTTAAAGTTGTGGTTTTTATAGTTGAATACAACATTGATTTTTCAGGTCAAAGGTTTTGGTTATAGGCCAAATAAAAATAATGATTTATATAAGTTTTTTGTGTTTGGTTGGGTTGGTTGTTGGTTTTATTGCTGTTGCTTCAAATCCTTCACCTTATTATGCTGCTTTAGGTTTGGTATTAGGTGCGGTTTGTGGTTGTTGAGTTTTAGTTGATTTTGGTATTTCTTTTTTATCTCTTATTCTTTTATTAATTTACTTAGGTGGAATATTGGTAGTTTTTGCTTATTCAGCTTCTTTAGCTGCTGAGCTTTATCCTGAGGCTTGAGGGAGTTGATCTGTTTTAATTTACACTTGTATGTATTTTTTAGGGGTACTTATTTGTTACAATTTAGTTTGTAAGGCATATAATTTTGAGAATTTGTTTTCTACGATTGAGATTGGATTAGGAATAATAATTTATGATTCTAGTGGGGTGGGTTTAATATATACTTTTGGAAAAATTTTATTAATTACATCTGGTTGGGGTCTTCTTTTAACTTTATTTGGGGTTTTAGAAATCACTCGTGGGATATCTCAAGGTTCTTTACGTGCAATTAGGATTTGTATAAATTAATTATTAATGGTTTGGCGGTGGCAGTTAATGGTGAAGAGCTAGAGACACCCGTTAGATAATGGTTGGATGAAGGTTAGTTTATTTTTAATTTAATGGTGAAGAGCTAGAGACACCCGTTAGATAATGGTTGGATGAAGGTTAGTTTATTTTTAATTTAATGGTGAAGAGCTAGAGACACCCGTTAGATAATGGTTGGATGAAGGTTAGTTTATTTTTAATTTAATGGTGAAGAGCTAGA
>JAWWEJ010525720.1:0-17928 GCA_035582705.1 Aneides aeneus | reverse complement strand
TAACTTCACAGGTACATGAGCATTACGTGTCATCTTGCTAGTCAGATCCACTGATGATTCAGATCCTCCTGTTGAACACATTGGCCGTAAGGTTTCTATGACATCACCAGGTTCGCTGTACAAATGATAACATCACTGTTACACCATTATTGATCAGTATTCTCACTTCGGCAACCCGCTCGCATAGTGGACACAACAATTCAATGGCACATGGTCTGCTCGCATAGAGACCGGACAATCTAAATAGTATACCGCTCACATAGGGTATATCTCATTATTGTTATTAGGGAAAGGCACGCACTTCTTTCCTACATCACCCCTGAGTAGCATACAGGGGACCAAACCACTTCTTGGCGCATTGTCTGCTCGCACAGAGACTGGCGCACTAACATAAACAAATACCGCTCACATAGGGTACATATCATCAGTTTACATGGAAAACATATCCACATGTGTCACCAAGGCTATCCATTAGCAATTTATCTGGGTCCTGGCTGCAAATCTTATGGTGTTCATGTGATGGATAGACATTTCGTGTGGGTTAGACTGTCCATGTATTCTCATTTCTATATGCACACTTTTCAGGGAATACCTATCTTCATTTTTATTCACTATTAGGGAAAATGCTATATACTACTACCTCTGTTTATCATACTTTCTTTGACAATCTCTGCCACCCAACAACAACCCATACCATTAAGAGGGATTGCTTCATAACCTTTTTCCATGCCAATATTCTGTACACCCAAGAAAGGTTGTGTTGTAACCTCCTTGCTTTTCCTGCTACTATAGATTTCAGAGTTGCAGACTGGTCTGATCCCCAATATAGGAAACTTGGGATTTTCATACATAGAGGTAAGGAAGCAGCCATAGGTTAGTTGTTCAGTAGGTTACCTTTGGAGCACCTCACCCAAGAATGGGTATTTCCTTATCACAATAAGGGTCCAATCCTAATCACCGCACTCGCACAGTTTTGGGCATAATCTGTCTAATTCTGTAAGGGGATTGTGTTCCCACAGTTTGGAGGCACTGCTGAGATATATTGGCATGGTCTAACTGGTGGTCCGATTTAATTCAGAAATTAACAAAGCTGAAGCTACTAGCAGCATTACGTGGGTCCCGCAGTCATAAATTAACAATGGCGGGAAACAGCAATCTCTCAATCACGTTAGATGAATTGATTCAGTCAGTAAAGGCAGAACTATATGCATTTTCAGGTACAAAGACTACTACACTATCGGAGTGGAACACGTGTCAGGCACAGATTGCGGAGCAAGATGGGCATGACCGGTTCTCCAGCCATGCCGAGCTCGCAAAAGCATTGTATGCACTTCACATAGCGAAAGATCGGAAACAAAAATCAGTGGCCATAGGAACCCTTGCAGGGCATCTTTGGTCCAACTATATGTTGTCTCAGAGACGCCTAAAAGAACAGGGTATAGTTGATGGAGAACTGCGCATGCGCACAGACCAATTCACCAAAGCCAATGTGGAGTTAGTAAAAAAATACGCAGAACAAGATGAAGAAATCATAAACCTAAAAAGGGATAACACAGACAAAGAGGGACAGCTCAAGCGTACTATAGAGCGGATTGCGGATATGGCACAGGAGATGGACGAAATAAGGGCAGAAATGCAGCGTAAAGAAGCAGAACTAGCCGGGTTAGATCTTGAGAACGTATGCAATGAGCTATTAGAACTTAGAAATAGCCTGCATAAAAGCAAACAAAGAAAAGACGATGCACTAGAGCAATCAGCAGATGCGAAAACGCACATGGATGAGTTACAAGAGCACTTAGGGTGTATGGAAGAAGAGAGAAACTGAGCAATGGAGGAGTATAACCGCGCACAAGACAATTACGATATGATTAGGAAAGAACTTGATGAATATGCAAAATCAGTCACTCAGATGAGTGATAGAGCAGACAGAGCGGCTACCATTCAACGCGACAGAGACAGGATTACGGGCAAACTTAAAGAAGTATGCGGAGATAGGGACCAATTAAAGGCTCAAATAGCCACGCTGCGGTACAGAATATCACCCAAGAGAGCGAGCTATATAATGAGTGCAGCAGGGCAACAGAACACACAAAGCAGAATCAAGTAAAAGATACGCTGATAGCGCAGTTGACAGAAGAAGCTCAGACACTAAACACAGAAATAAAACTATAAGCGAGCAGGCCAGAGACAATGTAGTGACACCCAGACCTTAGCCTCATGAATTCGCATTCGGGAACACTCACACAAGCACTGACGCACATTTCACCTCTATACAGTTGCCTGTAAGCAGGACGCAAAATCTTATTTCCCCCCTTCCATACAGAAGGGCATTCCAATGATTAGAAACATACCCTGAGAAGAGGCAAATGAATCAGAATACCCTACCATAGAGACGCCTATTCCAGTACGTCCCATTCAAAGGAAAGACTTGCTCAAATTAAAAAACCTGGAAAGTTCAGCATCTAAAACGGTACCCATACTAAAACGTTTTGAAAAGGCTTCCAAAGAAAAATGGTCACGAGCAGTTGCACTGCTCCAAGACCACACGTGCAAACCTGACTCAATCCTCTGATTCGGAGGATGAAGGGCCAAAAGCAAAGTCAAAGAAAAAGAAGAAAAAGCAAGCATCGGCTTGCTCTTCTGACACATCTGGAACCCCCGCCCAAGTCGTGGCAAAAAATATCAAATCCATTAGACAGTCACAATGTACGACCCTGACTCTCACACCACTACTACCCAAGAACACCTCACAGCATATGCGCGTGCAATGGAAATGCTAAACCTCGACGATGATGAGAGCACGATCAAACATCTGTCATGGACTGTTCACACCAACACCATAAATGTTTTCATGAACACTGAGCTGAAAACATTCTCCACATGGCCTGCTTTGAGAGCAGAAGTCATACGGAATTCTCTCAGCATAGAAACCCACAAGACGCCAAAGTATATGCCATGTCACTCAAATGCGGAATAGACCAGGACCCTAGAGATTTCCTTCAGGCTTTAAAAGATGCAGTCTCCCAATTCATAGAGCATCTGGATACTGAAGACACTAATTTCAAAGATGCATTATTCTATGGCAACCCAAAACACATGAGAACTCATATGGCGTGCGAATATTACTAAAAAAAGTGTAAACTCAAGTGGTTGTTTGATCAGGCATTGTGTATGTATAATGTCAGTGAACCAAGTTCGGCATCCTCTAAAAAGAGTTCCATGTCATCAGCCCCAAGGTATCCGAGGTTACCAAACAAGACCAATTACAGTTTGAACAGGAGAAACCCCCTCCCTTCCCCCGTCGTAAACAGAGGGATGAGCAAGCACCTCCACTACCCTACATAGACCCAGCGGTACTAGCACAGCAGTTAGAACCCCATCCCGAATATAAGGGAGCTGGAGTGAACCCCATTTACAAAGGGTACAATCCCAAGTCCTACTACTATAGAGGAATTGCCACCAATCCGCCCGCAAAAGAACCCACTAGGTCTCAGCAACAACAAAATCTAGTTAACTCAAATAACCCTGAAGAGTACAGAGTCCCGAGGGACTATCGCCCTAACAGTGCCCCTAGAGAACACCCAGAAGCTCCTTCCCACTCTGAAAACCTGGCAATAATCAAAGAAGCCCTAGCTAATATTGCTCAGAAAATGGAGGGGGTACAACAACCCTCTGCTTCCACCCAACCACCCTGCTCCCGGGGAAAACTTAACTAACGAGACAGCCCCCAGTGACAAGACTAGCAACATTTACCCTATCCAATCAGGGGACATTGCTGTTTCACAACATTATGTCTGGCAAATCCCTAACGAAAGGCAGAGACCAGCCCAAGACCTAAATGCCCAGATGGCATTCAATCTGATATTTATAAAACTGATAGTGTCTTCTGGGTCCCTTTCTTGACTGGTTATTTTAACGATATCATTCAATCTGGTGTTATCCCCCCACAATGGAAAGAAGATAAAATCGCCCCAATTTTTAAGAAGGGTTGCCCCAATGTTGCTGCAAATCATCGCCCAATTTCTTTGATAAATATAATTGGGAAGATTTTCTGTTCAATCATTATTAATAAAGTAAATTTGTGGCTGCATCAACATGCTCCCCTGTCAAAAGTACAATATGGTTTCAGGGAAGGCTTGGGCACAAAAGACCAGATTTTTAATTTTTATCATCTGGTCTCTAAATACTTGGTCAACTGTGAGAAAATATATGCTGTTTTTATTGACCTGAAGACGGCCTTCGACAGTGTCAGTCACCCCCAGTTGTGGAATATTTTATGTACTCGAGGTGCTCCTGCCGACCTTGTTAACATCATGTCAGAAATTTATAGCAAATTATCGGGTAGGGTTGTCTGCAACTATAATAGGAATTTAACTGAGCCTTTTAAAATTGAAAAAGGGGTCAGACAGGGATGCCCCATGGCACCACTACTATTTAATATTTTCCTCGATGATATTGTTCAAATACTGCAAAACGAGGATGCCGATGTACCAAAAATGGATGTTTTTAAAATACTGATATTGCTTTATGCTGATGATGCTATACTAGTCGCAAGAACACCTTGATCTTTACAGAATTTACTGAATGGTTTTTATAATTTTACTGTTGCTCGTGGGCTTGAGATTAATGTAACAAAGACTCAAGCCATGATTTTATCAAATACCTGCAAACCACCCCATCCTCAGGCTCAATTTTTTATCAATGGTTTTAAACTTAAGAACGTTTTGAAATATGTATATTTAGGATGTTTGATTCATTTTAGTCTTAATTTTATGGATATGTGCAATAATCAATTGGTCAAGTTTAACAAAATATGCAACATGTTACAGGTAATGCAATATAAGCATAATGTGAATATTTTTAATGCTCTTTTGGAAATTTATGCTAGCAAGGCATGGGGCACCCTGCATTACGGATCCGAACTATGGGGGGGATGTGCAAATATGTCCAAGGTCAATCTTGCAGAACTGAAATTTTTAAAGAATATCCTTGGTTTACCGAAATCAACCACCAATACAGTCGTTAAAATTGAATCAGGTGTCAGGTCTGTTTGGGAAATTGTCACGATGGCCCCTATGATATATTTACTTATATTATTAACTAGGGACATTGTGGACTTCTCTAGAAAATTTTTTTGGGATATTTACACAAGAGACAATGCCAACCGGAATATGTGGGTTAAACATGTTAAATCAGAATGTGAGTTAATTGGTCTTGACATCCGAGTTTATTCCAACAACAGACTCTGTAAGGAGGAATACTCACACTACCTTTCTAAGTATATTGACTATAAATCTGCACTTTGTAACCATGTGACTCACCATCTGAGCTTGGACAAATATAGATTTGTGAATCCAGAGAGTACAACACCAGCCTACCTGTCTGTGGTGATGCATCGCTCTGCGCGTTCGAATTTGATTAGATTTCGATTGGATAAATTGGCTATAAGCCAAAACAGCTGGTCCACATACCCTTTATGTTGCTGTGGCAATGGCCTTGATGATCTTGATCATGTCTTGTACTTCTGTCCATTATATGAGATGCCAAGAAAGCTATTTATCAAACCTATGTTAAAAAACAAGAATTTTAATACTATTAAATTAGCTACATTATATTTAAAGCAGCTTTCTGATGTTTGTGTTATCTATGCTGTTGATATGATTTTTTTTGTAAGTGTTTTAAGATTAGAAAAGCTTTAGGGATGAGGTGTTTTTAAAATTTGTTTTTAGTATTTTGTGTAGCTTTGTTGTTTTTATCCTGGCTTATACGTATACTTTTGGGGCTCTGACACTGTCTGATTTAAGACAGTTTGATTCAGGTCTTTTATTTTTCTCCTTTTAGTTTTCCAAGTGTTCATGTTGTTTTAGATTTTATCTGCTCTAATGTTCTATTTTATGATGGGGCTGTTATTTTAACCTTTGCATATTCTCTTTTAATGTTTTTTAGGGGATATGTCAGTTTTTAGCTTCCTGTATTGCTGATTTTATTGTTTGATATTGTGCTATTTTTGTAATTGTTTTAATTTGTTTTATTTTGTGTGCTTTTATGACCTACGCGGTCGAATAAAGCTATACTGACTGACTGAGTGACTGACTGATCACTGAGACTGTCACCACGACAGTGACCATCAACCTGACTGACAACCCACCGCCGGTGCATATTGCTGCGGCGGCTATTCCACTTCCCATCAGCATGAGGAGTCCATGCAAGTGGACTCCCCACCACCAAATAATTCACACCCCATTGACTCAGAGATGCAATCAAACAAAGATTCAAATGACTCTTCCGGCACAATGTCTATTAGCCGGCTCTCGTGCCCCTGCAGCTGCGAGGATGAACACTCGCGGGACGGGGCGGGAATGGCGGGAGAGTCAGAGAGGCATCACCAAGCTGATGATGCGTCACGACAGCAGCTGCCGAGCTCCACACACGCGGGGCTGGTGGCTGTCCCGCAGCTACTGAGGACACAGCATGCTAGTGGGGTGGACTCCACCTTTTCCACGACAGCTACAACAGCAGGCTCACCGAGAATGACAAATATGCAACCCGTTCAGTGCGAAGACATCTCTAGCACTGAACAGGAGTTCATGAGCACTCCTCCAAGCTCTGTCGACTCCAAAACAGCTGAGGAGGAGACGCCATGTCTCGAGGGCACTGACACAAGTTGTAGCCCTTGGCCAATGTCACAGCCGCATGTAGACGCCATTAAAACAGTGCCCAGATTCCCATCCCTCCGAGACAAACTCAGGGGCAAGATCTCCAAAGCAGAACAAAAGATCCAAAACGAGAAGGAGATAAAGCGTAAAATGGTCAATAATTCACACTTCGTATGTAGACTCCAAGAATGCAATGAGAGGTGCTATGCACCTGTCACTGTACGGAACACCTACTCAACCTTGGCTCTGATCGACCCAGGAGCGGAAGCCACTTTTATTTCCAAAAACAATTATGATTCTATTATAGCTGCTCAGAAAGAAACAGATCAGACCATCAAACTACATCAAGTGAGCTCTATGCAAGCATTTGATGGACAGGAGGTTTCGGCCCTAGGTGCCACTCACCTGGACATCAAATTAGGAAAATTCACACTCCGACATCTCGTGGTAGTCATGATTCTTGGTGCAGATCTTTTGAGTCATCTTTCATCTCTCCTAGACTTCTACAATCACATCTTATGATCCCAAATAAGGAAGCCAATTCCCCTTGGAAAACAGATCCATGCCGCAAAGCATGCCATCAACACCCACATTATTGAAGCAGGCCCCGAACTTGTTGACATATATTTACAAAACAATCAGGTCCCACAGATCTCAATAATCGAAGAGGCATCACGAAAAACAGCTAGTATACACAGAACAGTATCACTGACATCAGCCTCTCCCTGGACCGTGGATCTGGAGGGGGACAGATTGCGTTTTTATATCAAACAAAAAAGGGCACAAAACAAAGGCTTTACTGAAGCTCCAGAACCCAAGGGACATCAGGCCAGCAAATTGGCTGACCTGGAGTTGCGGGAGGGGGAGCGGTTCATCCCAGTTCGCCTCAATGAGAACTCCGATGACACACTTGCCCAGATTTATCTAATGGCAGAGCACAGCTATATTAGTGAGCAATGTATGGACAGAATTAGAAGTCACGAGTGATTACCATTTGTACTCCACCATGAAACTGAATCGGAATATTTTCCATGGATAACTAAAGATTCCCATATTACATGCAAAATAATGTCCACAATCAAAATGAAACACATACAGGTTCAAAACCTGGCATGGGTGGTAAGGAACCCGCCAGAACATATGGTTGTTGGTAACGACATAGTCAATAGATTCTCCCTCTTCCTCAATTTACATAGGGTGGAGGCATGGTCCCGCCTTTCAGACAATCCCAGACAATTTGAAAGCCCGATGCAAGCCCTCAAGCATGCACAGACTTTACCTTATGCTGTGGAAATGCAGGTCCACAAAGATATTGTCATTCCCGCAGGGGTACAACTACGGGTACAGCCAGAGCATGTAAAGGCAGGGCATACCCTCACTGAAAACCCGTCCGCTTTTATCACCCTGAATAAAGACCTGCATGAGAAAGGGTTACATCTGCCTCACCTACCACTAGTTAACCAACACAAAAGAAAATGCAAGGTATTGGTGAACTATTTGACATGTCAAGACATCCATCTTTCGCACAATTTCATAGGGGGAATCACGCGTTCACATTAGCAAATGTAGTCTTGGGTAGGCTCCCCTCTGCAGACGTCTCAGAGCCAGAAATAGAGGGGGACATCAGCGTGTCACAGCCAAGCGGTGCCTATCAGAGAAATGTGTTAATCCCTTTGATGTATCAGAGCAGCACCCAACCCAAACAAACATAGGAAATGGTCATATTGTGTTTTTGGTACACTCAGAGGGAACCCCGCAGGAGAAAAACAATTCCCAGACACTACAAATTGCTGCTGTCACGCAAGAATTCACAGACAGACTAGAAGAATGATATGAGGTAGACAAATTGAAACCTTTTCCTAATCTAAAACAGCTAGTTATGGAACAATTGCAATTAGCTGACACTTGTACGTCCGAAGCAGAGAAACAAGAATTCATAGACACTTTGATGCAGTTCAAAGATGTTTACTCTAAAGACTCTTACGACTGCGGGTTAACGCATTTGCATGAGGTGCGCATCCCCACCAATCCCAATGCTCCACCGTTCTTCCAAAAACAGTACAGATTACCATTGGCCTCTATGGAAGCACTCTCAGAAATTATCAAACAGCTCGAAGAGCGGGGCATTATCCACCCAGTGCATAGTGCGTATAACTCCCCACTCCTCGCAGTCATGAAGCCAAACATATCGTGGCGCCTCTGCGCTGATCTACGCATGCTCAACTCCAGAGTCCATCAGAGCACCTGGCCCCTCCATCATATCGATCAGAGCTTATCACAGATCAAAGGGGCACAGATATTTATTGTGGTGGACCTGACTTCCGGTTATTGGTGTTTGCACGTGGCTAAGGAATATCAACATAAGCTCGCGTTTCAGTGGAGAAGGCGCTCGTTCACATGGACGCGCAGCGCGTTCGGGTTCATCAACAGCAGCAGCGAATTCAATATTTTTCTCTGTAAGGCTATGCCCGATTCTGCCAAAAGAGGCACTATGACTTACGTCGATGACACACTGATAAAATCTCCTAACTTCAAAAGTCACATGAGCAAAATCAAACATGTCTTATGGCAGCTCAGGGATGCTGGCGGAAAGATTTCTATCCAAAAGGGACAGTGGTGCCAAACTAAAGTAAACTTCCTGGGTCATGAAATCACTTCTAACGGTATAAACCCACAACAAAAGAAAGTGCAGGCACTTCTAAGGATAAATGATCCCTATACTATTAAAGGTGTACGCAGATATTAGGAATTGCAAATTATAGCCACAAATTCATAGACAACTATGCAGAAATTACTCACCCCTCACTAAATTATTAAAGAAATCAAGTAAGTGGGAGTGGGGAACAGAACAGCAAAACGCTGTTGCCACGTTGAAAGAGAAATTGTCATCTGCACCATGTCTTGCCTATCCAATGCAGGGAGTAGAATTTCATGCTGAAATTTCTTTTTCTCAAACTGCCATGTCCACATCTCTCACACAAAAACAAAATGATGTGAGCAGAATCATTGCATACGCTAGCAAAGCTCTTTCTCCCATGGAAGAGAAATTCACTGACTGCAAGAAAGCGTTGCTAGCCGCCGTATGGGCGGTGCAGCAATTCAGACCCATTGTACAGGGTGAGCATGTGATTTTAAAAACCTAACATCAATCTGTCCAATTCCTGAACAGCTCCAAAATCCGGGATGGAATTGTGTCTTGCCCCATAGTCGCTAGCTAGCTCATGACCATGCAATTGTTCCCAATCGAAATCCGATACAACAAAAGACAACCCAGTCATCTTGCAGAAGGCCTTGCTGAACTGCACGACTGCCACAGAGCAATCTGCAGTGCAGACGAACCTTCTTATTCCAAAACCGAGATTTTACCTAACTTACATCATAAAGAATTCAATGAGAGCACTCCCACTGACATGCCCACTGTCTGTGTTGACGGTTGCTCCTTTCTGCATCCGGGGCCAGAGCCCCATGCGCGCAAAGCAGGCATTGGATTCCATTGGATCAGCCCTCTTTCCCACCTTTCCAGTTGTTGTATTATTGGTCCACTCAGCAGTCAGGTAGCCGAACTGGCAGCTGTTGGTAAGGCAGTAGAAATTGCTTTGACCAAGAACATCACAGAATTTATTATAGTCACTGATTCCACTTATGTAAAAAACAGATTTACCAAGCACCTTCCCTTGTGGAAACAAAGTAACATGACATATGTAAATGGGAAACCATTGAAACACATTAAGCTAATCACGTCTATTGACACCATGGTCGAGGAAGGCAACATGATCATACATTGGCAAAAGACTAAAAGCCATTCACAAATAGAAGGAGCAGATAAAGCAGGCAACGATGAAGCAGACCGGCTCGCCAAAGCAGGAGCCCTAGGCACCAACGCTATGGACATATCCGAACTCTTGGATCCCTCTGAGGCAGAGGAACCAACGGTTACAATATCTGCTACCACCAGATCTCAGGCCAAAGCACATATTCAGCAGCAGGATGAAGCAGAACTGAGTACAAGTAATAGCAATGACCAAGCCCTAGTTCAGAGGTCTAGGGACACCCCAGACCCAGATCTAATCACTGCACAGAAAGAGGATCCAGCCATTGGACTCTTTTACAAACATATCGAAGACCCCAACTCACACCCCATTGCATTAGAAAACATCCAAGCTAATGAAGAACTTCGAGTTCTTTTGCAGTTTAAAGCTCGTTTTCGGTTATTGGATGGACTACTCGTACGCACAAGTGAAACGCACCTGCCACAGTGGGTCGTCCCATTGCGGTTCAGATGTGTCATGCTACAGCATGCTCATGATGAAATTTCTGCAGGACATTGGGGAGCCCAGCGTACTGCGGAATTACTGAGGCAAGTGCCATACTGGCCTCACATGAAACAAGATGTGGAAAACTATTGCTGAGGCTGTTTAGTCTGTGCACAGTTTCAACTGAATGCACCCACTCACAGGGCTCCGCTGTGTAAGCGAGGCGTAGTCCTGCCATGGTCAGACATACAGATTGATCATATAGGTCCCGTTGTCAGGTCAGCCCGGGGGCATAAGTAACTCCTTACTGTCACTTGTCTGTTCACCAAATGGGTGGAGTGTATTCCCGCGAGGGATTACAGGGCCCATACCACAGCTCTGTTATTGATCAATCACATTTTCTCTCGCATGGGCCGTCCATCTAAAATTTCCAGTGACAGTGGAAGCGCATTCACTGCAGATATCATGAGCCGTGTGTGGCAAATACTCGGTGTCAAACGACAACTACACATCGCCTACCACCCCGCCAGTAGTGGCAGTGTGGAGCACTACAATAAAACCATCATCTCAGTATTAAAGAAATTTGTTGACACTACTGGCAAAGATTGGGATCTCAAGTTGCCACTAGTTCTGATGCCTATCTGTGCGACTCCCGCTAGGGGAACAGGAATAACGCCGTTTGAGCTCGTCTACAGTCACGTAATGGTGACACCTACACACTTACTGTACCGCACGAGTGAGCAGGTGCTCATCTCTGCCTCCACTGTACACGAATACATTACTGAGTTACGCAAGCATTTACAGTTTGTATTTGTGTTTGTACAACTTAATCTGAACAAGGCAGCCAAAACACAAGATGCATATTGCAATCTAAACACCACCAGAAAGGAATATCAAATTGGTGATCAAGTGTACCTTTACAATTTTGGAAAAATGCAAGTCAAGGAGTCCAGGCTCCTCCCTTCAAGGCGGGGTCCATTTGTAATCACGGGTAAAATATCACCTGAGGTGTACAGAATTGCCATCACGGGCAAGACAGGCCCAGAGGAGAAATTTGTTCACATTAATCACCTGAAGTGTTCACACCCGCGCCAGGCAATAAAAGCACTGGAGGGGGTCGGTGAACAGTTGATGGAGGAGAACGAAAGTGCTGTGAGACACGAAACAGAAGCTGGAGAATGAATGCGCATGCTTGAATTGAACGAATGCACCAATGGAATGCACACGATGTACATATTTGTCTCTGTATCTTTTCTATACAAATGCAACCCCAAACCCTGTTTCCCTCCTTGCAGCGATTTATGACAAACGGAACAGGAAGGCTGAGCACACAGAGTTGACGGAGCGGGCTGTAGCCTGAAAATTTTCCTTTCAGCATCAGCTGTACCCAGCGCGGCTGCGCCATCGCCTTCTCAGGCAAGCGTGCACGTTTGCACCCGAGGTCTTGCTAGAAAGACACAGATAACTCGGAAAAGAGTGGACTGCCTCTCCCTGCATCATCTGCAAACAGACCTTCGGGGCCAGTGCCAGGTCCTTTCTCCTGTACAGCGAGAGAAATCCATTGCCCACGAAAACATTGCTGATCACTCCAGTCACAGTACATGGAAACACCAGCCATCTGGCGTCATCATCGGCCTCCACATATCACCCTAAATCGTTTTAATATCCGCCTCAAGCAGCTCAAAATGCAGAGAAATTGTTTTATCCCCCAGCTGTCCATTATTGAGGAAACAGTTGATGATCAAAATGCCACCAGGGGTCCTGAACAGGATCCAATGAACCCTAGTGCCGCATTTATAGAACAGAACAATGATCCAGCCGACATTTATATTGAGTCACAACCCAAAGCAAAAGACCGAAACAACAATAACAAGTACTTTCACAAGATGTTAATGAGGATCGCTGTTATTCTAGTCATTTGGCTATTATTAGTCATGTTCCTGCACCTACTCGCCAGAGTCAAAGTAGGAGCAACACCCGCTCGAGCAAAAGTAGATTTCCAAAAGGGCCCCACATCGGGGATCGTCATTCACAAGGCTCCAGGACTCCTGCTCACTAACAAAAGGTTACTCAAACACAAAGTAGTCATTGACCTAACCCCTGACGGCATTTTTGCACAGGCACTAGGTCCAGATGTCAAGAAGACGCTATCTGAAATGACCTATCTAGAAACCAGATGGTGGCAAAACAATTTGGCACGCACCAGAGAATACACCCGCCTCACATTGAAACTACTGGAGAAAACTTTAATTGAACCAGACACTCATATACTTCAGGACCATTATCCTAGGTCGGGAACAGATCCCTATGCACCCTCCAGACACAAGCGATTCCTATTTCGATTCATCATAACCGCTATCATCTTAACTGTAGTCGCATCAGTGGTTGGTTCTACCATGTCAGTGACTAACACTGTTAGCATCGAAGACCTAGAGCATGAATAGCAGGAACTCTATACAGAGTTACACGCTATCCAGGAGCACATGAATCATCAGAAAGAAAAAGAACAAAGAACACTGTCCATATTGAACAATACTATCATAGTCCAAGCCGAGCATTCAGAAATGCTCAAACATACTGCACAGGTCCGAAGAAAACACGAAAAACATTTTATTTGCCCGTGATACTTTGGATCCAGTCAACTTCCTTACACAGCAATTCCTCAGCGAAATCCAAGATACTCTTACCAGTCTGCAAAATGCACGAATACCTCTCTATTATGTGAATGAAACATTAATTCATGATGCATTTTTGACAACACAGAACGTAAAACTCATCGATTTCCAGATCAAGGTCGCTCTTGAGATGGGGTGCGCAATTCCACTGTATATCGACACACATACTCCACAAATAGCATTTCTTCTAGCACTGCCACTAGTGATGCAAAGCCACATTTACGAAACAAAGCAAGTACACAATGTAGGTTTTTGGCAAAAGGATGTATATCTAAAAGTGAAAACACCAGAGCTCATTGCGTACCAATGATGGTGCTCTAGCCATTACCTAGTACCCAATCTCCAAATATGTGACCAGTTCAAAGATACCCATTGGCTCTGCCCCCGGTGCATTTTTACCCGACACCGCCCCCACCTTATGTGGTATTCAGCATCCCAACTCAGCCGCAGATGTCTGTGACATCACAGTGACTACCCCAACATTTGCACAGACCCAAACCGTTGTCGCCCTCATAGGAGACAAATGGTTAGTCAGCACCAATGCACAGAACTGCACCATCACCTATTCTCTTCATGGCACCTACGAAATCGTTCTATTGCCTTACTCCATATTGTTAATCACAGTTCCCAAAGACATAGATGTCCCCTCGCTGAACTGTACAGTGAGACACGCTGCGTTAAGGGCGATATCGTCCGCGATATCGCCCTTAACGCGTGCCGTCCCATAGGGTTTTAATTGACCCCGCAGCGCGCCGCTGCCGCGCTGACCCACTGAACTGTGAAACGCGTGATGCGCGTTTCACATTTCAGCGAGGGGACATATGTACCATTGTCCTCATAGGTGACCAAACATTATTCCACATGCCTAAACACTCTCTCACAGGGGAGCTCGATATGATAAACCTCATAGGCTCCGCTCCTATTCCCATAGATCCGTATTTACAGTACCTTCTCGAATACAAGCCACCACATGATGTCACACTTGCTGTTTCAGAGACTGCAGCCCTCATAAAGGACCTGAAATATACAGTGTCAGATAAACCTATCCTACACTCTTGTAACATCATGACAATGACCACAATCCTGGCCTTTTCTGTGGCTGCATCCATGTTCAGCTGGTTATGTCTGCTCACTTATTTTGTCATACTGAATTCACATTTCCGGGTGGCTGTCAGACAGAGATTGACACCTGCTATTCCGTCACTGATTAATCTGTGGGCTGAAGACAATGACTATCCACCTGAGTATTCTCGTCCGAAAGCTGCCATTTCCACTGTAAGTACACCGTCACCCGAACACATTTAGCGTTGGTGCGAATGTGTAGGGGGGAGATGTAGGAGGCCAATTAAGGACAATATTAAGAAAAGATTCATAATTAGATCACATGCTTCTTTATGTACTAACTGCTAAAATTTTAAACTTTATACGCTTTCCTTGCTCCGCATTTGTGCTACTCACAGTGCAGCATTAGCCGGCTGGTAGCTGCATTGTGACATAAATACTGCTTCTTGCTTTATATTTGCACTAACAATGCCTAATTTGTCCGTAACACACTCTGTCTTTAAAGCACACAGTGTAGCAACCAACCCTGGTACCAGGGATGACCATTGTTAATCATAGTTCACCATATTTCACATAGCGATGGGTAAGAAACCAATTGCACAGACAGAACAGAACACCACATAGACCTGTTATTTCAACTTTTTCAGACAGCATTAACTCCCACTTAAGTTCCCAGGCGAATCCGGAGATACCCTTCGAGTAGCTTGTAAATTAGATATATTCCAGGCAAAAGGCCAGCGAGCATCACAGTTCCAGATAAAGCACATAAAACTCAGACGCAAAGAATAACGGCCAAGGTTGCACACATTTGATCTTCACAGATGGACACAGATAGCAGACATAATTCTCCGCAGAGTAAACACTGTTCTCTAATTAGACAGACTGTGGAAGGGTCACATGTGCAAATCTCGCTACAAAGAATGCGTCTGCCAAAAACTGAACAAACAGGGACTTAGTAGTAGCACAGGCTAATTGCTACAGAAGCTTATTAATGAAAAACCGAAATGCAGCTGAAGGAAAATAAGAGGCAGTGTTTCTCAATGCACTAATGCTCTCATGTCATGTCCGGTTAACAGGTCACAGAGTGGGCTCACACTCTAGAAGCAGCGAGTAAGTGCTTACAGACCATTCCAACAACTGAAATGCACAAGCTACCTCAACTCCGTATAGATGGACTATGTATGGACACTTTTTCTTGTTGACGCTGTTGGTACTACATATATATAACCTAACATACAATGTCTACCAAGTCAGTCCTACCACTTTTTTAGTTCTACTATATATTCTACCAGTTTTTCCGTTATAGCGTAATTCCACTATAATATTTTACGTGGTGTACTAATCTGTTTCTATTCCAGCTTCTGCAATGCAAATAGAAAAATGTAGTCGGCTTTGGATTGATATGAAGATATGGATGAGCAGTGCCTTAGGATGACAAAACTATAATAGTGTCTGTAGTGAGCCGATACTTTGAACTAGTGTTGTAATTTCATAGAACTTATATTTTGTTCTCAATGCAAGCAAATTTTTTCTAGCACCTGCAAAGACAAGGTCAGCCTTTCTGTTTTTCTTCGCATGCCCGTTATCAGTGGCGCATATTTCAAAGTTCAGACACATACACGCAGTGCTGTCTTAAGCCCCAAGGTCAAGGAAACCTGGCCCTCAACCCAGTTTTAATTAAAATGAAACTGTTCATTACTAGACCCCGGACAGGAAAATTTATGCCCACAGATCCTGAAAACGAAAATCATGCCCATCAGTTGTACATGTCCTGATCACGCACCAACCACAAGCCCCAGGCAACCAATCAGAATATTTTGTAAACTTAGAAAGTATCTATTTTTCTGGTAAGGCCTATCCCGCAAAAAACCTAAAACTACCCTTCAGAGACACGTCTCTCTCTCTCTCTTGCACTTTTCACCAGTTACTGCCATTTGTAAGTGGTGCTCCCCTTGCATCAGCCACCATCTTGGGGAGGCCCAGCGCTTACCCTGCGGGGCTCTACCACCATTTTGGCACTATTTGTTCTCTTCCCAGAACAGAGGGAGCAAAACTTGAACACGTAAGAAACCTAGCACAAGGGGAGAATGGGTCAATATACCCGCCTTTCCTGCATCACCCTGAACCAGGCATGGATGTGCTGGCTCTTTGTAACCCAGGGAACGAGAAGGCATATTTCTCTGGAAAAGGGCCTCCGGTTCACCTATCTATCCAACACACCAGACTCTCTCCTAGGAGCATGAGGAACTGAGCCTTACTTGGTGACGTCCTCTGAGCTAACTCAGACCCCAGAGTTTTCAGCTTAGACGCAGTGTGTGGAGTTCGCTGAGAGAACTCCCTAAAGGGAGCAAACCCGTCTTCTGTAGCAGACCTCCACTCCAGTGACCAGATCCTTCCACGAAGGGTTTCCGGGGCTAGATCCTTGCTGCCCGCCAGTCCAGTGCTGTCCTATCCGAACCAGAGGGTCTCCAGCGTTCTGGCAGTACCAGTGACTCAGAACCGAGATAAGACACCTCTCATGTCTGCTTACGTGGCTCATTGGTAAGGTCACTGTGACAGAATTACATAATACAAAAGAAGATGCACTGGTTAGCATGTGCTTCCGTCAACACAAAAATAAAAACATTAAAATACCAAAGGACGCAGTTCAGAGCCAAGATTGTCTAGACAAGAGCTTGGATAACTGGCCTATTACCAGGATACGTCTGCTTTCAGGAAAGGCTTCTCACACACAGAACCATCAGGTCTCTGAAAATCACTGATGCTGACAAAGTAGCTGTACTTTAAAATATTTGTGACTCTTTATTTACAAAATGAGAAAAATATTTACAGAAGAGAAAAGGCGAGTTAGATGCAAAAAGGCAAGGCAAAGTCGTGCAGAAAATAATTTGTTTCAACTGGCAAAAATACACAGTCCCCCAAAGTACAGTTTAGCAGTTACAGGGAAACTGTTATTCGTTTCAGTCGGTTGCTTGGAAAGTATCTTTAAAGTAGCCAAAAATGAGCTGCAAAGTTACTGAGTTACAAGGGAAGGGTTACAAGTGGCTTTACCGTGAATCTGGGCTTTCAGGACTGCAGGCACGACCGCTTTGCTGGTGCTTGAAGGCGCCAAAGGAATCCACTAGGCCGGGAACCACACAATGGGTGTGGGGGATGGGTGCCAGAGCAGGCTCTGCACCCACAGGACTTCTTGTCACTTCGAAGGAAGACGATCAAAAGGCAGGAAACCATGCTGGGAGCTTGCTTATATCTCCCCAAGCCGACAAAGGCACCTGGGGAGGG
>JAWWEJ010444033.1:0-19109 GCA_035582705.1 Aneides aeneus | reverse complement strand
AAGCTGCTGCTATGGCTGTATATGCAAATATGGCTACACACAGAGGATTCACCCCTTAATCTGCAAATTATGGGGGTATGTGGCCCCTTCTCCCAGGGGCACAGCTCTTGCTCTTCTCCTAGGTCTTGAATCTCTGCAGAATCCTCTTTATGATGGAAGGGTGTGGGGTTCCCATGGCCTTCATGTGGCAGCTCAGCTCTTCGTATAGGATACAGAGTCCCGCTGTCCTCTCATTTGGATGCGCATATGAAGTTCTTACTCTGCTGGTGGCGCTCGGCTTCTCACATAGGAGAAAGGAATAAGCTCTTTTTCCTCCCTGGGTGGAGTCTAGGACCCTCCCTAAGAGGCTCTCTGTGTCACTTCTGTATTTTGATGGGCTCAAACCTATTTTATTTGCTATCAGTGATTGTTCCATAGTCATTGTTTGCGTTTGGCATGTGAATATTTATTTGAATGAATGCTGCTGTTTGCTTTGAGCCTGCTTGTAGGCCTTATGTGGTGCTATTTGTTATTGACAGGCTGGAAATTACCCCTATATGATGCAGAGTGGCTCAGTGCTCCTCTGGTTGCAGTTGTTCATTCTCCGCACCATGGGAGGGGGCTCCTGACAGTCTTGTGCCCCCCTGTAGGCACCACAGGCTGCTTACACAGCACCGTTCCGCAGATCGGGCATGGCCCCCCGCCCCTCAAGGTGCAGCTCTGGCACCTCGCGTGGGTGGGCGGCCCCTTGATAGTCCCTTCTTATAGAGTGGTCCCTGGATTCCCACAGTTCAGGTCAGGGATTTGTGCTCTCCCGGCTGACACTTTTCATCTTGCTCATTAGAAATTGCAATCTGAAATCTTCATTCTTATCTGAAGGTCAGAGGTCATTGATTCTCCTAAAGCTCTATGTTCGACTGTCTCTTGTACTGTAAATTGGTATGAGTTATGGGACCCTGAAGTACAGCTAAAACCAAACTTCAATCCCAGGGCTCAAAAGATGGAGGACTGGGTGGAAATAAATTTATAAGATCTTTCAAGATTATTTTAGAAGACCAATATGAAAAAGTGAGTGCCTGTCCGGAGAACAAGTGAATATGAAGATGGAAGACACATAGCCACGAATGGTAATGGTGTTCAGCCCTGAATGCACAAAATGATGCAGAAAAGTCAGGACTGAAGTGACAGGACAGTTGAACGGATCTCTTTCAGAAGAAGTACACCAGTCACAGAACCGCTGCCAGCAGGATTTGTAGATGGATCTCGTTGAAGGTTTTTGAGCAGCCATAATAACCTCCAGGACGTTGTCTGCTAGATCCCAGCATTTATATCTCACCCTCTCGGAAGCCGATCATGCAGCGTGAGGCTGTCCGGGTCTGGGTGAGGAACATGGCCCCCTTGCTGTGAGAGCAGGTCTGCTCATCGGGGCAGTCTGGGGTTGCTACACTGAGCTCCAGTCTGGTGAGATCAGAATCATCTGGCTCCTGTACATCCTGAGGTGTGCCACTACTGCCCTGAAGAGGGTTTGAGGGGGAAACGAGTACACAAGCCTGAAATACCAGAGTATTGTGAATGCATCTCTGAGTGCATGCTACTGAAATGCTCCAGAGTCTCATCTCCCTTGGCACCAAAGAGGTGCTCGCCATCAGACGGCATGTCCAAAAGTTTGGACTGTAAGTCTGGGGAGAAGTGTGACGTACGTATCCATGCATGTCTCTGAATGGATATTGAAGTGGCCATGGCCCGCCAATAGAGCCAGCCATGTCCAGGCCACAGACTAAGCTCTGCTTTGCTGTCTCCAAGCCCTCGGAAACCAGCTGGCAGCTGCCACCTGCATTTCCTCTACCAGGTGCTGCAAAAGTTTCTGGAGGTCTTTGAAAATGTAGTGACTGTAGCGAGTAAAGGTGCAGCTCACTTTCAAAGAACTTAACCCCAAACTACATGAAGCATACAACTTCTTTACATTGGCCTCAAGGTGCTCGGAGTCCCTGTCCAGAGGAAGAACAGGGAACGTAGTCACATTCGACTGAGCAGTCGCAGCCTGAACCACTAGGCTCTCCAGCGAAGAATGGATATGCGCAAACGCGTGTCCCCAACGCGTTTCCAGGAAGGTTTTGCATCGACCACGGAAATGCTGCTGGGGTGCTTTCAGAGCCCGAGGATGGGTTTGGACAGAGCTAAGCTAAAGGGCAGACACCTTAGACTCAGGCTCATCCAAGATATCAGTCAGGGCATGAGTAGTCTTCTCTGGGGAAGGGAGTGCGATCACCACAGTGTCTGTGTCCTGCTTCAAGACATGCCAGTAACATGTCCCCTATTCGAGGTAAAAGCCAGGATTCTGGTCTGCCAAGTCACTGTCCGGAGACATGTCAAGGCCACTGGCATTGGCCAAATGGTCATGGAGGTCTGAGATAGACCTCTGCGAACAGGTACCAAAACAGGCCTTCCCTCACATTCACTGTCGCTGTCCCCAAAACTGTCCCTACTTTATGGGGAAGCAGACAGCGCCCTACCAGAACCTGACCGCGAAGGGCGTGAGGAACTGAAGGGTCTGAGGCCCCCTGGGCCTGTCAGGGGTGGACCCCGGGAACACCACTAAAGATATCTTTGTGGACACACTGGTCAATCCTGACCCAGCGGGCACCACCATAGAATCAGCTCCTGTCGTCACTGGAGCCCCAGGATGAGACTCCCTGTGCCGACCCGATACCATAGTCATCGGTGCCAGGGAAAGGGAGAGAGAAAGACACTGAGGTCATGATTCCCAGTGTCGGGGAAACTTGCCCCACCATCGGCATTAGAGAGATGAAGACAAGCCAAGAACTCCTGCAACTGGACCCTAAACTTTACTAAAGTAGGTGCAAGCAGTGTCTGAGGAGCATCGACCCGAGGTGGAGGTTGAGGATCCAACCCCTCGGGGGAGGATCTCGGGTGGGGTCAACTCTCATCCTGCGTGGGTGTTGAAGTGCAACGCCACAGGGAATAGGATAGGTGTCACTGGGAGGTAGAAAAGGACTTTGAGGACCCACAATGGCTGTGCTTCCGGGACCTTGCGTGAGGAGGGGTGGAGGTTGGGCGTGATGGGTCACCAGATGGCAGGTGACAACATCTCGATGACTCCTGTAGAGACCTGCAAGGAGATCTCTGGGATGAACGCTGTGGAATGTTGTTGGTGCACTGGCTGTTGCTCCTTATTGTTTGTGACACCACTAGAGTCTTCTTTGGATTGAGGATTCAACGTTGCGTGCTCCCGAGGTGGTCAAAGACTTAGGTTTATCGCAGAACTCCGGCAGCCCCGCTGCAAGCTTCTTGCAACAATCCAGTAAGGTCTTGTGCTTCGTTGCCTGACAAGACTTGCAGTCCTCGATGTTATGTTCGACACCCAAGCACAACAGACATCTTCGATGAGGGTCGGTGACTGATATTGTCCCATGGTACTTGCAGCACTGCCTGAAACTGTGGGCTGAAAATTAAATTTTCTCCACAGAAAAGGTTGGATCTCTAGCATCTGTAATGCAGAAAAAAAGGAACTGACGTCAAGGGCCATGCTGGTGCATACATACCGCAGAGCAGCTATCGCCATCTGTCGACACCCAAGGTCGATTGTATCTTGTCGACAAGCGATGCTGATGTCGTGCACCAGCCTCTGACCCCAGAAGATGGGGCTCAGAAGAAATCTTTGCTCTCTGTCTGGAACCAACCTGATCACGTGGTTCATGATTGGAATTTTAGGAACCCACTATCCACTAGAACAGCCCTTTGCGGGAATGGAACAAAATGAGTAAGTTCCAATGGGGAGAACTGGCAGAGCGGCTCTCAATAGAGACAGCACATACTCTTAAATGCTTCCAACGTAATAGTGACCAAATTTTAAAAATAGCCTAAAATTAACTGTTCTATAAACACCCTTCAAACAAAAATCTATGAAATATCACAAAATACTATTTAAATATTAAACTATCACAAATGACTTGTTTAACCCCTTAACTGCTTCCATAGGGTCCCATTAAATTCCCATTGTAAGTCAATGGGAATTTGACGGTTGGGCCCCTCGGGCAGGGATGAGTGACACTCGTTTCCTGCAGCAAAGGAGTTAAAATGCCTAAATAATGTCTTAAAATACCACAAAGTATTACACAAAATAGTCTTTAAAATTGCTCCTATGACTTAAAATACTGAAATGTATCATAAATAGGTCACAATACCTCAAATTATCCCTTAAAATGTTCTAAAAATGTTTCCCTACACTCCTTAAAAAGCTGCTGGCGGCATTAGGTCTTCCATGGAGGCCTTTGGAATATGTGCTGCCGCTGCGGGAGCCACTGCCATTCAGTATTTAAAAAAAAATAATTGGTGAGGTCAAGATAACATGTGATCACTCACCTCAAGGAGGTACCCAGCTTTTGGCGGAATTGGAAATGTCTACATTGACTACATGAATGTCAACAAACCCATTTGAAAAACCACCAAAATGTTGTTAGACTTGAGGTTAGAGTAGCATGCTAATTAACGGTGCTATACTTTTGAGCAGTTGACTTTTGTCAAATTATTGAGATTGGCACCTTCTATTTTTAGTGGCTAGTGGGTTCCCAGAATTCTCATCCCGAAGCACGTGATCACGCTCGTTCCAGTCGCAAAGCAAAAAACATTTCTGAACCCCCTCTGCTGGGGCCAGAGGCTGGTGCATGATGCCAGCGTCGCTTGTCGACAGGATGTAGTCAGCCTCAGATGCCAGCAGATGGCGTTAGCTGCTCTGCAGTGTATATGCACCAGCCCAACCCCCTGACGTCAGTTCCTTCTTTCCCACAATCCAGATCCTAGAGAGCTAGGAATACCTTTCTTCTTGAGAACTTTTCGATCGTGTTTTTTTGAGCCTACATTTTCTGTGGCGAAAATGTCTTCCTGGCCCGTGTCTTGAAGCAGTGCCACAGATGCCACGGGTTGATGTCGGTCACCCATCCTCATTGTCGATGCCTGTGGTGCTTGGGTGTTGAATATAACATTGATGACTGTTAGTCTTATCAGGGTATGAAGCCTAAGACCTTACAGGATCATCGCAGCAAGCTTGCCGCCTGGCTGCAATAGTCCCCTGAGAAGGGTAAGTCTCTAACCCCTAGGTAGCTCATGGCATCGCATCATTCGTCCAAAGACCTGAGCAGCGCCTCAAAGACTGAGGAGAAAGATCCGTTGTACAGACACCATTCAGAGGCTTCGCCTAGGTGTTCACCAGAGAGATCTCCTCAGAGGTGTCCGGAGGAATCGTCAAGATGTTGTCACTGTTCGTCTGGCGACGCATCTGGCCCAAACTTCACCCCTCCTTATGCGAGGTCCCAGGAGAATCGCCATTCCAGGTCCTCAAAGCTCTCCTCCACTTCCCGGCGGGACCGATCCCGTTCCCCACAACATTGCACTCTAACACCTATGTGGGATGCGAGTCGAGCCCACCCAAGATCCTCCCTCTGGGGGTTAGATTCTCGACCTCCTCCTTGGGTCGACCCTCCTCAGGTGCCCCCACACCTACCTTAGAAGAGTTTAGGGTCCAGTTGCAATACTTGTTGGCTCGCCTTCCTCCCTCTCTGATGCTGATGGTTGGGCTGGTTGCTCCAGCACTGGGACGTATGACCATGGCGTCTTTCACTCTTTCCATGACACTGATGACTTTGACTTCTGGCCTGCACAGGGACCATTGTCCTGAGGCTGCAGTGATGAAGGGGGCTGATACCAGGGTGGTGGGTGGTGGCTCAGGCTTGACCAGGTTGTCAACCCATATATCTTTAGGGATGACCTTTGCAGATCCGCTCCCGGGGTTCATCCCTGTGAGGCCAAGGTATGGCCCCTCTTGGGGTCTCACACTCTTCAGTTCTTTGTTTTCTGCTGGGTTGGGTTCTGGTGCAGCGCTGTCTGCTTCCCGTTGTGGTAGGGACATTCTTGGGGACAGTGACAGTGAGGGAGAGGAAAGGTCTGGTTTGGTACCCATTCACAGAGGTCCCACCATTACCCTCCATGACAATTTGGCCGATGCCAGTGGCTTTGACATGTCCCTGGACAGCGACTCGACAGACCAGAATCCTGGCTTTTACCCTTTATAGGGGACTGGTTACCGGCATGTTTTGAAATAGGTAACAGACACTTTGGAGATCATGCTATCTGCCCCAGAGAGGACTACTTATGTCCTGACTGATCTCTTGGATGAGCCTGAGGTGAAAATGGCAGCAGCCCTGCCCTTTAGTTCGGGTTTGTCCGAGCCCATCCTTAGTCTCTGGGAGCACCTCAGCAGTATTTCCAGGATGGATGTAGGACCTCCTCATAAATACAAGGCCTCTGCTGGGGAGCCAGCATTTGTGTGTGTCCATCCTTCACCGGACAGCTTAATGGTTCAGGCCTTGACTGTTCAGGCAAATGTGACCACTTTCCCTATTCTTCCACCGGACAGGGACTCCAAGCGCCTCGAGGCCTACGCAAAAAATTCCTATGCTTCATGTAGTTTGGGGTTAAGGTCTTTGAGTGCGAGCCGCACCTTTGCTTGCTGCAGTCACTGCATTTTCAAAGACCTCCAGAAATTTGTGGAGCACCTGCCTGAGGAAATGCAGGCGGGAGCTGCCCAGCTGGTTTCCGAGGGCTTGGAGATGGCTAAGAAGAGCTTAGTTTGTAGCCTGGACATAGCTGGCTCTGTTGGTCATGCCATGGCTACTTCAGTATCAATGTGGAGGCATGAATGGATATGTACATCCCACTTCTCCGGAATTTCAGTCCAAATGTTTGAACATGCCGTTTGACAGAGAGCACCTCTTTGGTGCCAAGACCATTGACCTTAGAGAATTTCAGACCCACACACACTATGGCACTGAAACTAGGGCATCCTGAGCGAGCTGCAAAGGAGTTTACTTTTCAAAAGAAACTTCCTTGGTATCAGAAAGGTCAGGTTCAATCAATAAAAAAGCAGCAGCCCCAGAAGCAGCTTCTGCTGCCCGCCAGAGGCCATGGCAGAGGCTGCGGTAAGGGTCAATAACAGACTGCCTCGAAAGAGGTTACCCCTGCCCCTCAGCTGTCATCCTGGCCCTCCCTTCTGCCTTTCATCCCACCCTAATGGGTGGTCGGTTGTCTGGTTTATGGAGAGATGGGAGATCACCTTAGACCATTGGGTCTTCCAGATCATTTGGCCAAGATACTTTTTCCTGTTTTGGATCAGACCTGACCCTCCCTCCCATCCTCATGAAGATTCAGATGGACCACATATCTATCCTGAAGCAGGAGGTGGCTCCACATGCCTCTGAAAGGAGCTGTTCAAAGGGTGCCCATCACCCAAACAGGGCCTGGGTAATACTCCTGTTACTTCTTGGTTCCCAACCATGATAGATGCCTCCGCCCCATCTTAGACTTGAGGAGACTGAACAATCTCATGAAGAAGGACAAGTTCAAGATGTGTACCCACGTACAGGTCCTTTTGGCACTGTCTCAGGAAGATTGGATGGTGTCACTGGACTTGAAGGATGCATACTTCCACAGCCCCGCCCACAAGGCCCACAGGGAGGTTCTTCACTTTACGCTGACGGGGAGGACTACCAGTTCTGTGCAATGTCCTTAGGCCTTACCTTAGCCCCTTGTGTTTTCATGAAGGTGCTGGCGGTGATGGCAGGTCATCTCCGAAAGGAGGATATTCATGTGCTTCCCTACCTCCATGACTTGCTCATCAAGTTGTCATAGGAGAATCAATTCAGGCAGCATCTGTTTGTAGTTTGTACTCTGCTCTTTTCTATATGCTTTTCCCTAAACTTGGAGAAATTACACCTTGTGCAGACACGACAGATCCGGTACATAAATGCGATCCTGGACAGCTCCCTACAAATGGTGTTTCCATCCCCAGAGAGGATTCTGCCATTCAGTAGATGCTGCGGATCCTTGTGGAGTGTTCTTAAGTCCCTGCAGTGAATTTCTAGAGGTTGCTTGGGCTGATGGCCTTTTGCATTCATCTCGTTCCCCATGCAGGCTGTGCCTGAGGCCCCTACAGTGCGCTCTGGGTTCCCAGTTAAACCAAAACACTGGGGACCCTCAATCAAAATAACTGTGTCAACCCACGTTGCACAGCGCTTACATTGATGGGGGGGATGTGGAGTCTTCTCTTTTCTGTGTAGTTCTAGAGGTGAGTGGATCTCCTATAGGTTTTTCAGGTGTTGGTTCTATTCTGCGTAGCTCTGTGGAAATAGACTTTCCCTTTCTATGTAGTTCCTATATAGTTTCCCTCTCTCTGTAGGGTGGGCTTTGCTTCTCTTTACCTGAAGTAGACCTTGGAACCTCTTCAGGCTTGGTAGGAATGTTTTAATGCCTGGACAACCATATAATATCTAATGAAAACAGAGTTGCTTGGCTGCTAGTGAAGGATCCCGGTATGTGCAACTGAAAATCAAGAACAGGAGAGCGAGAGTAAAAACTGAATCTGTGAGCAGTTGGAAAAACAGCTGCCACAAAATGAATACAGGAGATGTACAGCTGGCAAACTAAATCTAGTGGAACCATGGGGCTGAGAATCACTCAGTACGATCACAGGACCACTGGGGGAACTCTAGATGAGACAGTGGTTTGTGGAAGGCCCAGGGAAGCAACAGGAATCACGGGCGAGGCATTTGATACTGACAAATGTAAAATGTGGCTGAGAGGGCCCGCTTACCACACGGGCCAGTAAGTAAGACGTTAGCAGAGAGGGAGCTGACACTAGAAAAGAACAGCCTCGCCTGCGGCAGACGGAGCATAGCCGCGGGTGAAGCAGCTGAATCAAGGACAAAGTGTGGGGGCCCAGCGAGATCACAGGGGCACGGGAAAATCTGTTATTCATATGGCAGAGCAGTGGAGGTATCAGCGTAACCACAGTATCTCTATCGGGGCATTAGGGCTCTGGGTAAACTGACCGAACCAATGACACTATGTACTGAAGGTGCCGAGCCAGAGTTCAGAGGTGGCAAACCCAGTGTTTTAATAAGGACCCAGAGGGAAGGTGATAATACTAAGAGAGCAGATGCATCTGTTAGAGGCCAGAAGAAGAACAGGAGACCTGGGGGCTGCATGTCAGGCCATGCGTGTGAAGTTCCTTACGTAACAACAGGGGCTGTAGGGGTCACTGCTAACTCTGTCTCTGGTGAGGATGTTGAGTCTGTGGACACCCTCACACAAGTGAAAAGGGCTCTTTGAAAGGGATTATGGAGGAAAGCGAGTCCAAACAAAGGGGCTTTGTGGAAGAGGGGCTGCCCTATGAAAATGAGCAAAAAAGGAAAGGGTCGCCATCCAGCATGGCTGCTGAAGAGAAGGAACAGAGACAAGAACATACTAGAGGAATCACTGTGACTAGAAAAAGCACCAGGAATGGCTATCCCACTTGAAAACAGACCCCAACACTTATAAGAGACTCCAAGAACATGCCAAAAATACCTCCTGGATTCAAAACCGGTAATGCAAAAGGGAAACTGCAAAACGTGTGTCCATCTGGCTGATCACAATAAACTGCCCACCCGTGAAGCCAACTTTACCACCATCAAGATCTAAGCCAGAATTCCTTCCGTGTACATGACTGAAGCCTCAGGTTTAGCCTGTTAGATCAATACTAACCCAAACCAACACATGGAGGGGGAGGCGGGGGACCAAACAGTAAAACTTGGCTAAGAGAGGTAATCTTGTATCGAAGTGGCTTTTGAATTCAGGTCTAAAGACTAATAGCAGAAGCAGAGTAAATTCTGTTAATTTGTGAAGGCAACTACTTATGAAAAAGGAATGGAATATGCAGCAGGACACTGTGCAAACAATACTGGATAAATTGGTATCTTTTAGGCACCAGCAAGCTATAGTACCAGAGACAGATTCCAAGCCACAACCAAAATCCTACTATATAACAACCCCCAACTCTGCCAATCTCCACAGACCCAGAAAAAGTCCAGTACTAGTGGAATATCTGGGCCCCGTGGCCAGCTCTGGCCTCCTAGCCATTTCCATAACCTCAAGTAGCTTGATTGCACTATCTGCCTCTAATATCCCAAACCACTCTGTGTTCACAGCTGCCTCCCAGTAACACAGCGAAGCCATGGCCATTTCAAGCACCAAACTGAAACAGCTGGGTGCGTGTTAGAATGTAGAGTACTTCAACTAACTCTGTTCAGTGACTGTCATCGTAAAAAAAAAAGAATGGTATTATTGCCCCCTTTGCTAAAACTTTCAACAATGAAAATGGTGCGATCCAAAGGACTCCTCGTTGCTCCCGGGATTTTCACAACCCTCAATATATAAGAGAGAACAAAATTTCAAAATGAGCTTGGGTATCTAAGACATTTCATGTAACAATCCTTTCCTTTATTCCAGCCCCTGTAAATAGAACGTCTGGTAGAACTGAGCAAGATATGAAACCAACATTCAAGAAAGAGACTGCCACAATGCTTTGCCTGTCGGAAACTTGGATTGGATAAGACACAGCGCCACAGCAAAGCAGAGGAGTGCTGCAAGCTCTAATGCGTGACCACACTAGAGGAAAACCACAAGCACCACAGCACCATGAAGGAGCAAAGCTATCTACAGACACCTCAACAACCACAGCAAACACCATTTAACTCCAGTCCCACAGCAAGCGTCTTTGCCATGGAAATCTCCAGTGACAGAGCAAGCTTGAGAGCCACAACAAGCTCCAGCAACACAGCAAACTCCAGCAACACAGTAAACTCCAATACTATTGCAAACAAATAGGTGCAGAAGGACATAAATGGCAACAGTCTAACCCTACACAGTCAGACCTTCATTGCGGTACAGTGAGGCCTTTTGGAGTGGCCAGATGTGGCTGGGACGATTGTTTCAAATTCATTAGCTGTGGCCTATTGATTTGCTTTACTGTGCTTGCTACCATAGGAACAGAACTTTTCTCACGTTGCTATCCACAGCCACATCTAACATATAACCACAATGCACTCCCCCATTAGGATAGAATAATACATAAAACACATAAAATATCAGATACCTAAAAACTCTGAATTACCAGTCCCATGAACAGAACTATCTCAATGAAAAATATAGCGATTGTATGAACAAAAGGTTCAGGTGGGCAACTCCTGCAGAAGAGGAAGGTGAGAGTGTGAAGAAAGCCCAGGTGCAGTGATGAGTGGATGTGGTGAGGGAGAAACTGAGTATTACATTGGTGATGGATGCAAGGGGCAGTCTTAGAGGACACAATACAATAAGGTTCTACTGCCTAACGGGCCACAGTGAATAGTGTCCAGCAAGACGTGTCTCTACAAACCTGAGATCAGACTGCCTAATTCTGCATCTGAATGATGTTTACAACAGGGTAGTTTGCCTGGCTATGATATTCCCTCACAATATACTATTTTTATTGCGGTAATGTATACCTTTCATTTTTTGCAAGTAATCACATACAGAAACCCTGCCATGGTCTTTGTTAAATTAAGGTGGTATTCAATGCCAGAACAACGTACCCTGTATAAAACATTACTGATACCAGTTCAATTTTATGGCCAAATATTTCTTCTGCTCATTGGCTAAATATAGCCCAGGTTTATTTGGTGAATTCTCATGGATTTAGCAGTTTTTGAATGGACAGATGAATACATCTAAAGCAATGTAACCATCAGTATCATAATCCAGCAGCCATCTGTTCTACATAAATGGCTGTGAACAGATTTGAATCTGTATAACATATTTGTTTTGTAATAACAATTTTATCATGTACTGTTTAATTTCTATGTGTTGGTATCAATAACAATAATTAAATAAACATGTATAAAGCATAAGCAGCTCTGGATACAGCACACTATTGGCGAGGACTGGAACGGCTGTAAGGGGATTGGAGGAGGCCGTGACAGGCTGTACGTTGTTCTAGCGCTATCCCCTTAATCTAACACCAGAGAGGGTCACAAAATCAGAGCTTTTGACATCCCAGGTTGGAACCCGCTTCTTTATTATATAAGTTGACTGACCTTGTGTTAAGCCTGAGATTTTTATTCATGTGAAATTGTGGATTTATTTGCCAATGTTGATCTTAAAATAAGTCAGCTTTACTGTACTATGGATTCTCTCCCAATCTTGCTGACTTCAACAGGCTCTAACACAATAGAAATCTGGGGGACGTTGACAAAGTGCAGAACCATAACAGGTTCAACCAGGAAAGCGGCATTAATGTCAAGTCTTACAGCAAGCTTTGTTACCAATGCTTAGGAAACAGTGGTAGCCTAGGGCTAGGAGCGCAGAACTTATTACACTGAAAATTAACTTTAACCCTTGTGCTAGAATCTGTCTTTTTAATGCCATTTTTCTGTAAAGGCCAGTATGCTTCACTATCTGTTATATATATATCTTAAATACATTTGTGAAAAACAAAGTGTCAGTGTGGTGTGTGCTGTTTTGAAACCAGTGGTGTGCATGCTTAAGTATTTTAAAGCGGGGGGTGTTTAGCCAGGAGCATTTTTGTTTGTCCATAGTGTTTTGCAAAACTCATTAGAAAGCATGCAATCTTTAACTTCAATTGCAAATGAAACATATCCCATATGATCTTCATCCATTGAATGATAACTAATCATGTTTCATGGCCTTCTCCCAGTTTAGGTTTATGGCTGTATTGCATAGTACCATTGCTTACACAAAGTTTAGATTTTGTGGGTGTTTGGGTAGGTCTTATCCTCTCAGGGGTCTGCAATTATCAGTACTTTACAGTTATGCAGCATAGTACATAATGCTTTTATGTCAAGAAGAGTTTTGGTTTTTGACTTTTTTGTGTTGGACTCGTCCTGTCTATTAGAGTTCGGGGAGATGCTGTAGGATATGAGCCAGAGCCACGGGGGAATCTGTATAAACAAAAGTGGCATTAATAAGTTCCTATACGTACCTAACTCTAAAAGAGAGAGAGTATGGGCCAAACAAGAGCCAAAGGAGACAAGGCCTTGCTATGTAGAGATCAATGTACATTAAAAATCCATGAATACAACTAATTCTGAAAGAGAGCCATTATGGACTAGTGTAACCACAACAGCCCCAGTAAAAGGCAGCTGGCTCTGTAACCAGATAGAGAAGGGGCTGCCTTTAGGACAGGGCAATTAAGGGGTGATTTGTATATGGAATAGGAGGTCGTAGAAGGTCAACAGAGTGTCAACAGGGCAAAGTATATGCACAGAAGCCCACAGGAAAATGGAGGGCTCTAAGAAATGGTAATTGAGGTGTTCGTGTGTATACGTCGGTCTCAGTAGACTAGCAGAGAGCCAGCGGGCTGCGTGTAACGAGAAGAGACCAGAAAAAAAGCAACTACTCTAAAACACAGCAAATGAAGATTTAATGTCATCTAAGGTAGTTTGAGTAAACCAACAAAGAATCAGCAGGGCCAAGAGTAACAACAGAAGCCTATAGAAAAGCAGGTGACTCAAGGACATGGCAATTAAAGAGTTAATGTACACTAAGGGGGTCTGAACAGACAAACATATATCAAATGGACCTCAGTATAAGCACAGGTACCCGATGAGACACAGCTGGGCCATGTAGGGATCAATGTAAATAAATAGTCTCTGCATATAACTAACTCTGAAAGAGAGGCAGTATTTACCAGTTTAACCACAAAAGCCCAAGGAGACAACGCTGGGCCATGTAGGGTTCAATGTAACAAAAGATACCTGCATGCGGCTAACTCTGAAATATAGTCAGCAGTGTTTAGACAATAGCCCAAAAGACATAGCAGAGCCATGCAGGGATCAATGCAAATAGAAGTTTCCGACATATAACTAGAGTGTGAAGGAGAGTCGGCATGGGGCAGTGTGACCGCAGGAGCCCAGGAAGAGGCAGCTGGCTCTGTTACAGGGCATACGTGTGATTGGCTCTAAGACAGAGCAATTAAGAGGTGATTTGTATAAACTGGAGGGTCTACGCAGACTAACAGAGAGGCACCTGGGACCCAGTAGAGCCACAGAAGCCTAGAGAAAATCACCTGACTCCAGGACAGGGCAATTAAGCGGTAAAGTGCATACTAAGGGTGCATGAGTAGACAAATATAAATAAAGGGTCTCTGCATTTAACTAAGTCTGAAAGAGAGCCTCTATGGGCCAGGGTAAGCACAAGAGCCCAAGGAAGAGGCAGCTGACTAATTAATAGGATAGAAAAGCAGGTGACTCTCGAACAGGATATTTTAGAGGTGATCTGTATGTACTAGGGGGCAACAAAGAGCCAGCAGGTCACAGTGCATCTACAGAAGCCTATAAAAAAACAGCTGACTCTAGATTAGGGCAATTATTGGGTTAGTGCATTCAGAAGTTCAACAGAGTAGTCACAGGGCACAGTATAACCAGAGGAGCCCAAAGAGACACAGCTGTGCTATACAGGGATCAATGTAAATAAAGGGCCCCTAAATAAAGCTAACGCTGCAAAATTGCCAGCAGGGACCAGTGATAACCCAGGTACAACGAGAAGAAACAGCTGTGTGACATATAGGGATAAATGTAAATAAAGGGTCTCTGCTTATAACTGACTCTGAAATGGAGCCAGCGGTGGCTAGACAAAAGCCCAAGAGGTATATCTGTGCTATACAGGATACAGTATAATAAAAGTTATTTTCATGTACTTAAATCTGAAAGAAGAGCTGGCATGGGTCAGTGTAACAGGAGCCAAAGGAGACACAGCGGGGCATATAGGGATCAATGGAAATAAAAGGGCCCTGTATGCAACTAAGGGAGGGCAGTATGGGCCAGAGTGACGATAGGAGCCAGGAATAACCAGCTGACTGCTACAGGACAGACAAGGGGCTGACTCTAGGGCAGGGCAATTAAGAGGTGATTTGTGTAAACAATACGGTCTAAGAGACCAACAAAGAACCAGCCAAGACCCAATATACCCTCAGAAGCCAATTGAAAATGAGCAGACTCCAGGATAGGGCAGTTATGGGGTTAAGGGAATGCTAAGGGAGTAAGCCAGCAGGGCCCAGATTATCCATTGGTACCCAAGGAGATAGAGATGTGGCATATAGGTATCGATGTAAATAAATGTACTTTAGTCTGAAAGTGAGCCAGTATGGGCGAGTGTAGCCACAAGAGCCCAAGAAGACACAGCTGCGACATGTAGGAATCAGTTCCAATAAAGGGTCCCTGCCTGTAACTAGCTGTGAAAGAGCCGGCATGGATTAGAATCTCGAGAGAGAGACCCGCACTCCTGTTGTTGTTCTACTAAGGTAAAAGTTATGACCAGTTATATCAAAACAATCGGTGCTCGGAGTAAGGCCCAGTGCGGCCACTGGGAAACTGACAAGCACAAAACAAGTGTCCCGGATTTCTGACTGGCATCCCCAGCACTCGCTTAGGAAAACTGTCTACTAAGTATTAGTCTCATAGAATTTATTGTCAAAAAATAATACTACACACTTGAAAATGATTAGATTTTAACGAATTTTATCTAATTTGAAACACACATATGCATTACATAGTTATCGTGATGTTGATAACTGGGAAAAAAGTTCAAATGCCCCCAACAACATTTGTACAAAAAATGAGGAAAAGAAGAATAAATGTACATCAAAAATACTATCTTGGTATATCACACAGCATAATATTACTTTATCACACTATGTACATGTGGAATGTTCTTGGCAGATGTAGATCCCACTTGTTGCAACGCATTTCGAAATATGATTATTTATCAAGCACATCCACCAAGATCCATCAAAGCATTGTAATCTATTTAAAGAAAACAAAACATACAAAACAAATGAACCATAAGTTAACTAATGGTCATTAGCCAATTTAAGTCATCTGTTTATTATTGAGACATACTCATATATATTGTACTCATTCTTATCTCCCTTAGGTATCTTTTGATTAATAAACAATCGTAAAGTGCAAACACTCGAATAAGCTCCTACCGTATTCATGACTATTAAAGATACCAGTCGGTATATCCACCTGTCCGTGGGAGCAAGTCCCAGGGACTTGAAGTGGTGGATTGATCGACTGGTCTGTTACCCTCCTTGGGACAAGCGTCCCAAGAAGAAAATCTTGATTCTCATAACATCACCTTTCTCAATATTTGGGACAGGACCAACAGCTAAGGCCCATGTAATAAAAGAAATCCAAAATGTAGACCTTTGATCTTTGTGAAAGAACCCCTGCTGTTGTTCTCTGAATAAAAATTGCAACAAGACCTTTTCTAAACAATTACACTCTTCCTTGTATTGGTTTCCAGGAACAACTGTCTGATAACAGAACTAAGTGAAAGAGAATGCGGCCTGGCTAAAATGGGGATGTTACAACCATTCTCATAACAAATTTTGATGACTAGCCAGATCGTTGAGTCATAGGTAAAAACCTACATATTTGTCTTTTCCAAGTGTACTATCACATCTACTAGGACATTATGATCTTACAGGTATGTCTGCATCAATGTACCACATCAGCATCTAGGGACAAACCAGAGAGGTACGACTACAGCACTTCCTTATCCATGTAGGAAGTGTCTAGCACGAGTCTGCACATATAGAACTAAACATTTCCATACTTTGCACTGATTAGGTCGAACTCTATCATCAGAATGTAAAAAAATGAAATACCTGAATTACTTGTAAATCTGCTAATTTCAAACGATATGCCTCCCAGAGGCAATGTTTTTATATACATGTAGACACACGGATCAATAAAACAGTAATCTGTAAGTAAGGATATAGATAATTATTGAACCTCGCCTATATCATAAAGTCCTGCATCAAATTTCAACATAACATTTTCTACGTAGTGATCTTACTATGTTGAAGTCTGTATTGTCTATTATTCCATGTTTCCATAGTTAATAGAGAAACATACCCGGCTTGTGTTTAGCAAGCAAAAAGACACTTCCTAATACCGTCTCTCACAGTCTTACTCGTTAGGTCTAATATTGATCAGAAGAAAATTCATAGGCGATAGGGCTTCAATTAGTGTTGACCGCCTAACTCATGTTACAAAATTCATATCTTATTCTAGAAACTGTTAACACCTGGAGGACCCAAGATGCACAAACTTCTCTGTATGTCATTGCCCCCTCATTGGTGCAACAAGCATAGTTAATCCATACTTTTAGGGAACCTATGTCTAGTAATGTACACATTATACCTACGGCAAATTATTAGGGAATCAATGTTACAGTCTGCAGCATAGTCCCGAAAGTAGAAAAAGTCAATATACCTTATTCATGGACATAGAAAAGTCAAGATATTCTGCACAGCCTAAGTCCAAAACTGAATCAGAAGAGACCGTAATATGAAGTATGGAGAAATTTCTGCAGCATGTAATGGCTCTCAGACTCACCATCAATAGACCTACAAGAAATAGACACGTCTTGTTAATGCACATGATCAAATTAGCCACTTGCTATATAGATTGTGTCTCAAACTGTTCTGATTAGTGCTAGACCCACAGGGGAGTCGAAAAATACATCAAAATCACACTATTACCGACATATACACAGATCGCCCATTTTTATATACCTCAAATTTCTCCAAAGTAGCTGGCATGGGCCTGTGTAACCCAAAGAACCATAGGAAGAGGAGACTGGCTTATTTACATGATATGCAAGCCAGTGACTCTAGGGCAGGGAAATTAAGAGGTGATTTGTATATACTAGGGGCCAACAAAGAGTCAGTAGGGCACAGTGTATCCACAGATGCACACAGAAAAGCTTCTGACTCTAGATTAGGTCAATTGTTTGTGAATTCAGAAGTTCAGCAGAATGTTCACAGGGCACAGTGTAACCACAGGAGCCCACAGAGAGACAGCTGGCAGAGTCAGGAAAAGGAACATCCACAAGCATAGAGTACAGAAGAACAATATAAGCAAAGGGGAGGGAAGAAAGATAAACACCACGCAAAAAGCAACTGTGAGGAGCACGATCGGAAGGACAAACGCAAAACTTCACAGAAGGACACACGGAGCAAGAGAAAGAATCTGCAAAGGGCGGAGACCAAGACCCAAAGGAGAGGAATACACGAGAAAATAGAAGAGCTACAAGGCAGGGTCACAAGGTCATTACCTAGAACCCAAGAGCGGCAAAGCAAGAAAAAACAAACAGGGAAGGATATCATGAAAGAGGAAAATGGAACACGCAGGAGGGCATACAGAAGAACAAAAGGAAAAAAAAGAAGAGACAGAAAAGGCAAGACTCAGAGAGCATCATAAACCAACCCACATAGAGCAGACGAGATAGACCAGATCAGAACCACAAAGGAAATAACAAAGGGAACGGAGAAAGAAGACAAGTTGAGAGGAGTAAGGAACAAGGAGACACTAGGGACGGAGGAAGGGGAGAGAACAACAACACACAACACTCATAGGAAAAGAAAAAAACCCTATGGCAAAGAAGGTAAAAGTGGAAACCGAGATAGGGGAGACAGAAGGAAGGAAGACAATAACAATAGAGACACCCAGCCACAAAACAACAGACAATAGAGAACATAGCCCACCACGTCCAGAAAATGGAAGGAAGAGGAGAGACCCGAAGAACAGAGAAGAAATGAAACCAACAAAGAGGGAATAAAATGGGCAGACAGGAAAAAGAGACTAAGGGGGAAGATAAGCGAGTAAAACAGAAGTAAACAAACCAAATACTAAACACAGGAACCACCCGATGGACAGGCTAGAAAGTGAATCACAAAAGGAGAAGGCACAGAGCAGTGGCGAGAAGAGCGAAGAGCACATAGGAAGAAACACAGAGCAGGAAACCCAAAGCAGGAGCGAGAAGGATGGAGAACCTGCAGACTCAGAAACAAAAAGTCCCCAAACAGCCTGGAACTCAACAAGATAAAAAAAATAAACAAATGGGGGGTCTTCCAAAACTCAGGACAACTGGAAGGCAAAGTGTGACGAGATAATGTTACATAAAACGACAAAAGAAACACCGGTAGCGTGTGTTCTCGTCAACACAAAAATAAAACATGAAAGATGCTAGAAAGCCAGTGTTCAGCGCTTGGACGGCCAGGGCCAAGATAACACCGCTTGTTACCAGGATTCGTTCTGCTTTAACAAATGGCCTTTACACACACACAAACTATCCGTTCCCAAAAGCACTGAGTCAGGACAAAGGTGCTGCACTGTAAAACTACTAGACTCTTTATTACAAAAACCAAAAGAAAAATATTTACAGAAAGGAAA
>JAWWEJ010333033.1:0-19365 GCA_035582705.1 Aneides aeneus | reverse complement strand
GAGTGACATCAAACACTGTCTTCAGCGCCTTCATGCCTTCGGGCTCGTGTGCGCGTTACAAATATTGTAATGTAATGTAATGTAATGTAATCAGGGGCCCTGTCAAAGGTAAATAAATAAATAAATAAATAAATATGTAAAAAAAAAATTTATTTTTAAAACCCACAAAAACCGCGTTACGGGAAATGCTCCCGCAACGCGCGTTATGGGCTCCTTTAATGCGTTAAATCAAAGATTTAACGCATTAAAGATAACGCATTCCCATAACGTCTGAATTAGACGTTATGGGGAATGCGTTGGCGTTACGGGATGCGCTCGCCCGTAGCGCATTACGTAACGCACAACTCATAATCGGGCCCGAAGTCTCAAGCTTTACTATCAGAAAAGAACTATGAAATGGGGAAGAATTTAGCTTCAACTGCTAAAAAAGATGACAAATATAATCTGAATCCGGCGGCTACTGAATTTTGCCCAAAAAAAGACATACGATCACCCTTTAAATTTTCAGGTAATAAGGGAGGAAAAATCAAGGAAAAGGGTGTTGAGTATATCCCGGTCCTGAAACAATTAGTCTTTACACCGATTTTCTGTAAGGAAGACGGATTTCACAGTAGATCCTTTAATATAAACTCCTTTTTGTTGATTTGCAACTTAGTTCCTGCTTTGAGAAATGTTGTAATTACTGATGTTGAAAGAGTGACATACAAAGATGATAAAAAAATCTGACACTGCAACAATAATTGTCTTTAAGCGGGAAAATGTAAAATCTCTTATTTGGAAACACAAAGAGGAGTTTATGACAAGAGGTAGAGATATACAACTGAGAGTAGAAGTTACTAAGTGTAAACGTCAGTTTTCTGTGATTCTTGGAACTAGGAATAAGGAAGGAGTCTTGTCCAATCAGGTGAATAAGAAGCAGTGTAATCAATCACTAATGAATTCTACAGTTACTTCAGGTTCTTACCTTTTAGATAGCTCAGATACTAAGAGGGAAGGATATTTGCAATTGGTTGATCATCTAGCGGATGTTTCTCAAATCTGTGAATCTATGAGTATGATGGAGTCTTCTACCTAACACATCAGTTTTTAATCCTATCCAGTGCTGTACATGGAATTGTGCCGGATTTGACAATTTTTTAAGTGGATATAATGAAGAGATAAACAATAAATATGATATAATACTCCTACAGGAAACTTGGTGCATTAAAGAGTTAGAGGTGGAGGGCTATCATTCAGTCTGGCAAAATGCCAAATTGACAACAATGGGTCATAATGCTGGGGGACTGCTCACTTTGATCAAAATGGATTTGGGGTGGTATATAACGCAGATTTGGGCTGACATACCTGGGGTGTTAGCCCTTCGAGTGGCATTAAATTCTGATGAATATATAATTTTAATTAACTGGTACTTTAGACCGGCGTATTTACTTGGTAAAAAGTATGTGGATTTCTTTCACATGATACAAACACAGCTAAAATATTGGAATGATAATTTTGGGAATGAACTATTGTTTATTGGTGGTGATCTTAACTGTCAGCATTGTTTTGACAATTTAGACAATTTAGAAGATGAGAATACAACTGGGATGATAAATAAAGCACCTACTGGAACCACTATGAAAGGAAAAAAATTAACTAAAAAAGATAGATCGATTTCCAATATTTTGGTGAGCCATGGTTTTGTAAACTTAGAGGAACTGTTTGGAGATTATAAATCTAGAGTACATACTTATAAAAGGGGCAATATGAAGTCCACGATTGACTATTGGCTCACGAGAGATTACCATGCTGGACATTTTAACAAAATGGATATTGAGTGGGCTGCTTGTAGCGATCATGCCAGATTGATTCTCACTCTCAATTTTGATAAACATATGAAGTATGAGAAAACTGATGGAATTGAAATAGTCAGGGGTACTTGTGTGAATTGGTATAAATGTGGTAGTGAAAGATTTCTACCGATCATTAATAAATTGTTACTAGATAATCAGAATTTAAATATGCCTTGGATAGATTGGTATGAACAATTCATTATGCAGGTGTCTAAAGCTATTACCTATATTCCATTTGACAATATTACTACTAAAAAAAATCCCTGACTACTTGGAATAAATGGTTTGATAGAGATTGCAAGGAAAAAAAGAGGATCACACTGCTGAAAGTTGCCACATTAAAGAATTTGACTACCGATGAGGCTATAAGACGTAGGAAAAGTATTGAGAGAGAATACAGGTTTTTTTGTCAAGAGTAAAAAATTGGCACGTAAGGCTAAAAATTCAGAGTTATTAAGTAATTGGATTGCTATCCATGATGGGAAAAGGTTTTGAAATTATATTAACCTTATCCTTTATGATAAAGTTGGTAAAGCACCAGAGGCCTTTATTTCACCTGACATCTGGTTAGAGCATATTAAATCCCATTTTTATAATAAAGGTGGATCTATTGTAATTGAGGAAGACATAAAATTTTGTCCGCCTCAAGTTGATAAGATTATTGCTGCCATACTAAGACTGAATCCTTCCCGTGCTCGTGAGCCTGAAGGAATTCCACCATTATGTCTTAAGACGTGTCCGGAAATATGGGCAGGGATTTATTTTCCGTTGTTTAATTTGGCCTGTCTTAATGACATTGTCCCAGAAAGTTGGTTAGGGACCATTTTTGTCCCCGTCCATAAAAAAGGGAATATCTATGATCCTAAGTGCTATAGGACATTAGCAATTCAGGACCCAGGCTCAAAAATATTGGGTCGTATTTTGCTTGATGAAATTCAAGAGTTTTTGGAAAACAATGAGATCTTAAAAGAGACACAGAATAGATTCCGTAAATCCAGATCAACAATTGATCACTGTTTTGCAGCAAATTTGATAATCGATAAATATGTAAATCAAAAGGATTATAATGTTTATGCTGCATATATAGATCTCACTAAAGCTTTTGATTGAATCAGTAGAACCAAACTTTGGACAAAAATGCTTATGTATGGGTTCCCCTCTGCTCTGGTAAAAATGGTAAAACTACTGCATACTAACACGTGGGCCATGGTAAGGTGGGGTCCGGACGGACAGTTAAGTAGGAAAATTATTATTGAGGACGGCCTCAAGCAGGGGTGCATCCTTGCACCAACTCTCTTTAATATTTATGTTGCAGACCTTGAAGATAAAATTATATCGAACCAATGCATCCCACCAATGATGAATAAAATGCCTATACATTCACTTTCATTTGTAGATGATTTTTTATTGTTAGATCTTAATGTACGAGGCCTGCAAGAGAAATTGAGACTTCTAGAAAAATACTGTCTAGAGAAAAACATGTTAATTTATAGAGAAAAAACTAAAATTGTAGTTTTTTCAAAAAATAAGAAAAGGAAGCATTTGATCTGGAAAATTGAGGACGGTAACATTGATGAAGTTAAATTTTATAAATATTTAGGTATTACATTTGAAGCATATGGCAAATGGGAGGCTCATAAAAGTGAATTAAAAAGGAAGAGTATTTTAATGACTTCTAAAATTGCCCTTTTACACAAAACAAATTTGTTACCCGGGTGTAAAACCTTGTTAGAAAAAATTAGAGCTAAATGGCAAGGTACATTACTCTATGGTACAGAGGTTTGGGCAACTGAAGAATTGAAGTTTATGCACACTTTGGAATCAAAAATGTTGAAACATATAATTGGCCTTCCAAATGCAGCACCTGTGGAAGGAGTTATGTTTGATTTGGAGTATGTACCTGTAAAAGCAATGGTTGTAACTAGATTTATGAAGTTCATTAACAGTATTCGTTTCTGTGAAAAAAGTAAACCAGTGATCTTCAATTGTATGAAGGAGATGTTGATATTGCGTAAAGGAACTAAAGTTTTAAATACTATGTAGGAATTCCTAAAAACCTATGACTGTAAATGTATATGGTTCGAAAATGAAGTAGTAGAAGACGATGTATGGGAGTTACATCGGAATAATAAAAATCTGATCTTAGGGAAAGTAAGATCGATGTTATGGGACCATTGTATGTCATTGAAAAGTCTTATAATTTTTAGAAATCTCTACCACGATGATATATCTCCTAAATTTCTTTTTGTATGTGATAATTATCAAATTTTTAGATTTTTATTTAAATTTCGTCTAGGTTTATTACCAGTAAACATGGTCCTCCTAGCAAGATCAAATACTAATAGAGAGGAAAGATGGTGTAGTTGGTGCAGTCATTCTCAGGATGATTATCTGCATTTTTTTGTAAGTTGTCCTATGCATGAGAATATTAGATTGCGCTGGTTAGATTGCTACATCAAAAATGGAGTTGTCGACTTTTCCCTTTTGTCAAAAGAGAGTCGATATGAATTTTGGGTTAAAATTTATATATTTGCTAAAAATGCGTTTAAGATGCGTAATGTAACCATATAGTATGCATTTCAAGGTATTTTCTGTTTATATCCTGATTGAATTATTTCTTGGTGATTTGCTCATATCAGGAACACCATGTATACGGGTATAACTTAAAACTTTGTAGCCAGAGATTTTCATTGTATATATTCATGAATTTTAGTATATGGAAGGATATTTAATTATTTATAGATGAATTTATAACAGGTAAAAATATTGTACGTAATTGTTTTTAAAATCTGTTGGGTTGAAAAATGTATGTTTTTGTATATATGCCTTTTTTAATCTGTGTTAGACTTTTTTGATAAATGATGATTGTAACAATGATGATTCTGTTGTAAAACTGTTTGCATTGTCTTGATGTTTGAAAAAATAACAATAAATACTATACTACTACTACTACCTGCTCATTCAGTGCTTCTGGCCTCCCCCATCCTCCCCTGAAATTCTTGGCCCTGTGGGGCAAGGGCCAGCTGACAGGAAGTCACCTGCTCATTCAGTGCTTCTGGCCTCCCCCATCCTCCCCCTGGGATTCTTGGCCCTGTGGGGACAATGGCCAGCTGACAGGAAGTCACCTGCTCATTCAGTGCTTCTGGCCTCCCCATGGGATTCTTGGCCCTGTGGGGACAATGCCCAGCTGACAGAAAGTCACCTGCTCATTCAGTGCTTCTGGCCTCCCCCATCCTCCCCCTGGGATTCTTGGCCCTGTGGGGACAATGAGCAGCTGACATGAAGTCACCTGCTCATTCAGTGCTTCTGGCCTCCCCCATCCTCCCCCTGGGATTCTTGGCCCTGTGCGGACCATGGCCAGCTGACAGAAAGTCACCTGCTCATTCAGTGCTTCTGGCCTCCCCCACCTTCCCCCCTGGGATTCTTGGCCCTGTGGGGACAATGGCCAGCTGACAGGAAGTCACCTGCTCATTCAGTGCTTCAGCCCCCCCATCCTCCCCAGGGATTCTTGGCCCTGTGGGGACAATGAGCAGCTGACATGAAGTCAGGATTCCCATAATCCTATGTTTAATGTGAGTTCTGTGTCTCAATGCTACCTGCTTATCTTAAGATTATAAAAAAGATGAAACCAACATCCTGTAAAGGAGATATATGCTCACCTGAGATAATCAAGGACTCACTGTACTGTCTCGCTCCTTTAATTACTAAGATCATGAATGCCTCATTTGTTGCCTCTTGCGTTCCTATAGCATTAAAGGAGGCTTGGATCACCCCTCTTCTAAAAAAAAAAAAAAAAAAAGACGGTCTTGCTCCAGCCCAGGCCAATAACCTCCGTCCCATCGCGAATGTGCCTTTTCTGCTAAAGATCTTAGACTGTATTGAATGCTGACAAGTTCAAGAATTCTTGAAACTTCATCAACTGCTGGGAAAGCGCCAGTCTGGCTTTCTGACCAGACATGGCAAAGACAGCTTTAATTGATTTAAAATCTAATATTGTTTCATGGATTTAAAAGGGGCACCCTGTTGTTGTGTCCAACATGAAGGGCACTAGGACCCTGATGAGAACACAGGAAGAAGGAACCCCCACTAGGTAGGGGGCAAGGGGCGGAGCCCAACACACAAGGACTGGAGAAGGAGCAGAGAAGAGGTGTACAGGATAGCTGTGTATCTGTGTAACTGAAACTGAAAGGGTAATAAATAAGAGTTGTATCATTCCAGAGGTTGTGTCATCATTGAAGATACATGCACAGAACACAACTGGCAACAAGGTAAAAGAACCATGCAAAGAAAAATGAACTGTGAGTCGAACCGCAAGGCGAACCGTGAATTGAACCATGAGTGAAGAGGGTGAGCGGCACCGAACCGAGACTGAAACAGTGACTGGACCAACAGTGCCGCTACGAGAGACGGTGGTTTGCGGATCGGACCGCGTGAAGAAACAGCACTCCACTACAAAGATTTGAGAGTCACACCCCGACCTGAAAAAGAAAAGTGCAGAGAGGTGAAACAATGAGCTTTCCCTTTCCCCTGCCCACACTGTACTTGGAATGTTCCCACCCCAGCATTCCACCCCTTCTAGCGCCTACCCTCTGTGGCAGTTGAGGCTGCCTCAACATTCTATGCTGGGACCTGGACCAGAGAGCATGTAATAAAGTTGGTTCCTGTAACTCCTGCCTCATACTCATCATTATATAAAGATGTGATCTCAACAAATTGGCGACGAGGATGGGATCCACCCTCTATGGACCAGCAGAGGGTGGGTCCCAAGAGGAACCCAGGGTCAGGAGTATGCTGAGTCCCAGCAGACCACAAGGCGTGGTGTTTGGCCTTAGGGGGAATTTCTAAGGGCCTGAAAAGTAACACAGAGACTGTTTGGAGTCTGTCCTGACAGGAAGGCTAGAGGATTGACCCTTTCATGGATTGGGAAGGGGCCCGACAGAGAAAAGCACTAACTCAGATGAGTGCTGAGTTCAAAAGAAATTCCTGTCAATAAGGCCTGAATAGCATGAAGAGCTGGGGCCTACGTGAATATTTGAAAAGGCCAAAAGAATTGTTCCCGACTTGTGGAGAACAGGCTTATACCCATGGCAGAGGTGTGAAGTAGCACCGTGTAAGGCGGAGAGCCTCTGGAAGCGTCCCGGAGAGAGGCCAGTGTGTTACAAGGACGGGTGCGTTGCCCTCATGGAGCAGCCCTTTGTGAGGCCTGATGGTTGCATGGATTTGAACACCCTTGAGTAAGGAAAAAAAAAGATCTCTTACCTGCTGGAGGCAGTTGTGTGCTGTCACAGCGCTCCTGAAGGAGGGTCGGGCTCTGTGTGACAGGATGGAGGGCCGCAGAGTTCCAGTTGCCGTGTGGAGCCGTCGTGTGTCCATTTGTTTTAGTCCTGAGGCTGTGGCGGCGCACCCGTTGTCACACCACCTGATGGGTGTGCCCAGGAGGCCAGGAGGAAGCTGCGCTGCCTCCCTGTGTTTTGGGGGGCCTCCATGGTTCGCTGCAGGTGTGGGCATGAGATGCGCCTATGAGGCGGCATGCGTTGGAACGCAAGCATTCCAAAGAGGACATTTCCTCTCATCAGGGTAGTTGCCATGATGACGGTGTGGGCAGCAGTCGCAGCCGATTTGTGATGGAGGCCCGATGGAGGACCGAGAAATCGCACCTTTGAAGTGGCTTGCGTTGGAACGCAAGCGTCTCAGCTGGGCCATTCCTGTGTTGCCCGGTTGCTATGGAAACAACTCCTGCAGACTGCGTGACTCTGAATTGCTTCCAAGCCTTGGAGGTGAAACGTGATGTCCTGTGTCACTTCAGTTACTGCCACTTCCAATTGTGAAGTGCTTTGGCATAACGAGTGTAGACTAAGAACTGGGAATTGGTCAGTTGGTGAAATACAAAGCAACAAGAGCTGGACGATTAGGAGGCAGGTTAAGAGCCTGCACAAGGTACTGAAAATGTTCTTATTGTGAAATCACCTATTTGGAAGGTCGGGTAGGAGGGCGTCTACCAGAATATCCCAAGGTACCTACCAATGGATTAGCTGCTTCAATTATTGCCTAGGTTTTCAAGTAAAAGGAAAATGCATCTTTGTGTACATACTGTATTAGGCAAACAAGGAAATTAGTTATGTAAACAGTTTTGTGGGGAAACGTCTAATGTTTCAGCATGTTCGAATGTGTGCTGTTTTATAAGCTGTATTTGGAACTTGGCTCCACACATGGAAGTTGTTTTATTAGAGCATGACAGTGAGTAAGTGGTATGTATTGTGTTTGTGAGGTGTAAGGTGGTCGTGTGAATTTGGATAATTAACTTTACAAATGTACATTGTGCAGCAGAAATTGTTGTAGTATGTGTTTATGGTGAGACATGTCTGGTTGTGCATGACAGTGTGCACGGTATGTGTCGATATGTATGTATAAGGTAGTACATGGTAGTTTGTACTTAATGTGTGCATGACTGAGTGCATGTGGAATTCAGTGTGTTTGAAGGGAAAAGATCATAAAGAGAATTTGGTATACATTATTAAAGAGTTAGATCATAAAGAGAATTTGGTATACATTATTAAAGAGTTAGTTTACGTTGTTATATCAACTTTGTTTAACTACTGTACTTAGGTGTTAGTTTAAAAAGTGAAGGTATGTTCAAGAATCAACTTTCTTTTACAAATATACCTAGTTTCACTGGATAGGTGGAAGTAAGAGTATATTATTGCACTGTTTAACAAGTGTTCTGTGTTGTGAAAAAGTGAAGGTATGTTCAAGAATCAACTTTCTTTTACAAATATACCTAGTTTCACTGGATAGGTGGAAGTGAGAGGATATTATTACATTGTCTAACAAGTGTTCTGTGTTGTTTATTTAACAAGTAGAAGTACAGTGTTTTATATGTGACTTTGATTGAACAGTGCATCAAGTCTTTTATTGACAGGTATACAAGTTATGTACTTCTTTCTTGTTTTTTATTTCACAGTTTTTAAGGAGAGAGGATGTGTTGTAACGAGCTTTCCCTTTCCCCTGCCCACACTGTACTTGGAATATTCCCACCCCAGCATTCCACCCCTTCTAATGCCTTCCCTCTGTGGCAGTTGAGCCTGCCTCAATATTCTGTGCTGGGACCTGGACCAGAGAGCATGTAATAAAGTTGGTTCCTGTGACTCCTGCCTCAGACTCATCATTATCTGATGATGTGATCTCAACACCCGACCTGAAAAAGAAAAGTGCCGAGAGGTAAAACAAAGACTCGAGAGCAAAACCGAGAGTGAAAGCAGTGCCTAGGTTTGAGACTCAAGAGTGCCACCACGAACAGAACCGCGAATCCCAGTCATGTTTAGACACACGTGGAGACGACTGGGGTCCGCCATCTTGGAGTCAGCAGACTGGACAACAGAGGTGGCCATTTTGAAAACAGGCACATACTGGACCCACGAGCCAAGACTCGAGGGTCAGACCGTGAGTGAGAATCATCGTTGATACACAAGATTCACAAGTGCAACCGCGAGTGGATTCGAGAGTAGAATAGATGGCTGAACAGTGAAGCAGGCAGACTGAAGCACAGCAAGAGCAACTCAAGAAACTTCATTCACAAAGAAACACAAAGCCGCTGATCTACACTGGAGGTGGAGGTAAGGCACTCACACACCCAGATCTTGCAAGCGATTGACTGAGTTGGCAGTGTGGAGACACCTAAGGCAGAGATCAAAGAAAGGATGGCAGACAAAAGGAGGGGTGTATCACACTGGAATAAGCCAGGTTTCTTTGACGTATCGTCGACAAACAATATAGGGCCAAGGTGGGAAGCATGGGCAGCAGAACTGAGGGACTTCATAGAGGCAGTAGAGGAAGAGCGAGAAAAATTCCAATTGAAGTATCTGTTCAACCTAGGAGGCCCTGACCTGAAACAGCTGGTAGGAAAGCTGATGCCAGAGACAGAATTGACATTTAAAAAAGTAATGAAATACCTAGACAAGCAGTTTATTTTAGTCAGAAACCGACTTTGAGAGACATGAATTTCAGCAGGCAAAACAGGGCTCAGGGGAAACGGTGGAGGAGTGTGTTGTCAGACTGAAAGGCCTTGCTAAGTATTGTGCGTTTGAGTCATACTCGAAAGAAGCAGTGATTAGAGCACAACTAATATATGGGGGTGCATCAAAGTCATTCAGACGCCACCTATTAAAGAAGGTTATACCACTAGATGAGATACTGGAGGTGGCGAGAACGAAGAAAGTGTGGATGCGCAGTTAAATGTAATCGAAAACAGCACTGTCACCAAGAGAGACTCATTAGCAGCGATAGAGAAGAAACAGTGGAAGTCCCAGACAACAGATCAGAAAGTTAAAGAAGGAGAAAAGGAACAACAAATGTTACAGATATGGGGGAGAATTCCTGCACAAGGGCAAGTGCCCTGCCTGGGGAAAAACATGTCACGGGTGCGGGAGAGAAAATCACCTATAAAGGGTGTGCGGGCAGGTACTTAGGGCAACCACTGGCACATGGCAAAAGAGAGAAGGAAGACAGCAGATTAGATATGTTCAGGAAGAGAGCAAGAGGACAGCATCACCTGAAAAGACAGACAAATGCAGGTTCGAGAATATAAACATGATGGCTGAAAAAGAGTGTGAGCTGGAGTCACTGCAAATAAATGCAGTGATTGGAGGGAGAACGGTGAAAATGACGGTGGACACTGGGGCTACGTTAAATGTGATAGATGCAGATGAATTCAGAACATGGGCGTCAAGACCAAAATTAGAAAAGTTGGAGTTAAGAATGTGCAGGTGGAGACCACATGATGTGAGCTGCAGAGAGGACGTGTGCCGCAGAGCTCCGCTCCATCGCTGATCCTGACAACCCGATATTCTAAAAAACGCCAGTGATACTTGCAAGATTTTTTACGGCTGACAACGAATAAAGTGTCCGCGATGTCCACGAAACAAAAGAAGCAGCGTAATTTAACGGAATATGTCACCACGACGGCTCCGGCGGAGAGCGGGACGGGAGCGGGCAGGCGGCTAAGCCGGGAGCAGCTGGGAACAGGGCGGCGGTGGCTGTGGTACCAGCAGGGGTGTCGCTGGATGCTATGATGTTGGAGCTGCGGGACTTTAGGAGCAGCATTGAAACTCAAATCGGATCCCTGGCAATTAAATTTGGGCTTCTGCAGCAGCATACTTCTGATTTGACGGAGAAGTTAACGACCGTCGAAAACAGAGTGGGAGCGCTGGAAGATTGGATGACTCCAGTGGAGCAGCAGCTGGCTACACAAGCGACTGAAATAAAATACCTGCTTGATAAATGCGACAACCTCGAAGGACGCAGTCGTAGGTCGAATGTACGCATTTTAGGGATTGCAGAAATGACGACCCCGCAAGGTTTGGAACCCTTCCTGGAGAAAATAATCCCGGAACTTCTCCCGGACTTTCGCCCCACTGCACATTTTGCTATAGAAAGGGCGCTTCGGATCAGTTCGCCGCGACTGATCCCTGGCGCACCCCCCGCCCCATCATCATGAAGCTATTGCACTATGCTGACCGCGACCGAATATTGCTCGCCGCGCGGAAGCAGGGGACAGTGGAATGGCATAACTCCTCAGTCTTCTTTTATCAAGATTTAACCCCGGCAGTGCAACGTGCGAGGAAGTGCTTTGATGCCGTTAAAAAGGAACTGAGAAGCAGAAATGTGCCATACGCTATGTTACACCCGGCGAAACTCTGCATTGTGCATGCAGGGAAGACACACTTTTTTAATGACCCGAAGGCGGCATGGAATTACTTGGAACAACATGGCATGGCTGGCGCCCTTCAGGTGCAGCAACTGGCAGAGCAGAACTTGTGAGGTACGTGTACAGGTGCATGTTATGTCTGTTTAATAACTGGACACGGACGTACGTAGTGTCGTAATAATGAGGTCTCACGACCGTTACAAGAATGAACAGTGTCTGCCTGCGAATACCCAGTGCGAGCAATGCTTTCTGTGCCACATTGCATAAATTCCTGTGCGGGACATTGAATGTGCGCCTTGCCTAAAATGGCGGATGCCATGTGGCGCTTGTGCCCTGTGGAGATTGGCACCTTGGCGCTATGCATGGAGAAGGGCGCCGCCTATTGCCTTTGGACATTCACCATACGCACGAGCGGGAGTGCTGATATCCCTTCGGGATTGGCCATCTTCTGATGGAACATGTGGTGCGATAAGAGGGTGGCGCTGGGCACCCCGTCAGAGTTGGCACATTTCCATGGGAAGGAAGACGGACTATCGGAGATGCCTTTGCAGACAAAAAACAGGAACCTTCCTCCGCTTCTCGGAAGGGGGACACTGGATTTAAATACGGAGGAACTCCCCTGGAATGCCTCGGCTGAACAGTGGTGGCGATATTTCTAGGTGATGGAGGCTTGACATTGCAGGCACTCTGAATACGCCTGCGCCTCTTGAAAACGAGAAGGGCAATACTGGCAGACTTGAACTCAATGAGCGCCTGCGGCACGTAACCTTTGGCGGTGTCTCACCTGATGAGACACGCACAGACGTGCACTAGCTGCTGGTTACGATGTCTTGCATTCTTAGATGTGTAAAACTTACGACCGCAGGTGTTATACAAGGGGCTGGAGTGCTCTGGGCACACTGGGTTACACGCTTTAACACAGCTGAATACCATACTGCTAGCCGCGCTGGTAGTGTATACCTGGCGGTGGCCGGTAGGTGGTGATGGAACATGCGTGGTTCTCCCATCTGAATGATGATTATGTTAAAAGTTGGCTGTCTGCGCTGTTTGCGGACGCATGTTGGGACGCTGCTGCTCAGTTGCCGGGGAGAGTGGCAGGGGGAGGGGGGATGGGTGTTTGGGATTTGATGAACGATATGGCGAATGATAGGTGGCACGGGAGGTGCTTGTCAGTGAGCTGGAACATGTGGGAACCTGGGTGATCAGTGAATGAACTAATAGTTGGAACGTGGAATGTGCGGGGGCTGCAGATGATCACGAAATGCCGCAGGGTAAACAAATGGTGCAAGCTACATAAGTGGGATGTTGTTTTCATGCAGGAAACGCATCTATTGCTGGCGGATAAGAAGCTGCTGCAACTCATGTGGGGACACAATGTCTTCTTAGCAGAACATACGAGGGGGAGCAGAGGGGTGGGCATTTGTGTTGCACGAAGGGTGCCTTTCAAGCTGGTACACACGCAAGCAGATCCTGATGGCAGAATGGTACTGGTGGTGGGGCAGCTGGCTGGTAAGAGGGTGGCCTTTCTTAACGTATATGGCCCTAATTACGACTCACCGGCGTTTGCAGATAAGATTTTTGCCCTGGTGGCAGCATGGCCAACAGACAGCTGGATCATTGGCGGGGATTTTAACTACATTTTAGATGTGGTAAAAGATCGCTCCTCGAGGCAACCCCACCAACTGCCGGCGGCAGCTGCTCAAACACTGCGGTACATGGCGCTCCATAGATTTAATTGATGTTTGGCGTGTTCTGTACCCAGACGCTGGCGGATATACCCATTACTCCAGCGTCCATGACGCATACACCCGCATCGATCGGTTCCTTGTGTCCACTGCCCTTGTCCCCAGTACTGGCGACATACATTTGGCCCCCCGCACAGTCTCAGACCACTCACCGCTGAGCATGAGGCTCCATTGGGCGCAGCTAGAATTGCCACTACCCAGATGGCGATTTCGGGTGGAGGCGATGAGAGACCCTGCGGTCCAACTAGCAGTGGATCAATTTTTAGCACATTTTTTTATTGATAATACAGCGGAGGACAACACAGTGGGCATTCGATGGGCCGCGTTTAAAGCCTGCCTTCGCGGGGTGGTGAGAGCAACTGCACGTGTGCTAGAGCGCAGAGAGATGGAAATGGCGTTCCTGGACGAGCGATACCACCCTACCCAGCAGAAATTATATCTGGGGAAAATGCTGGCGCTCAAAAAGGAGTACCTTGAAGATATAGATCGAATGGTGCGTTTGACAGGGAAAGTCCCAGCGGCGGTGAAATACTGGCAGGGAGATAAGTCCGGTGCACTCTTGGCTAGGCTCCTCAATCGGGATAGAACTGCTCCGGGTATAGCTGCACTTTTGGATGAGCAGGGCCGACGAATACAGAGCACCTCAGGCCTGAAAAAGAGGGTGCGCTGTTATTTTGAGGCGTTATATGCGCGAAGCAGAGAAAGTGTTGCTGTCCAGATGGTGGGATACTTAGAGACACTCTCCCTTCCACGGCTGCAATTGGAACAGGCGGCCTTGCTGGAGGCAGATATAGAAGTGGGGAAGATACAAGGCGCCATTCTAGACATGGCGTGTGGGAAAGCACCAGAGGAAGATGGAATCCCCACAGATTTTTACAAAGAGTACCACACTAGCCTGGCGCCACGGCCGCTGGAATTATACCAAGAGGCGTATGCTGAGATGCATTGGCCGGTTGGCATGAACAGTGCGTTGATAACATTACTACCCAAACCCAACACTGAATTATGTCACATTGAGTCATATAGACCGCTTTCTTTGATTAATAGCGATCTAAAGATCCTGGCGAAGGTACTAGCATGTAGATTAGCGCCCCTGTTGACGTCACTGGTTGGAATGGAGCAGACTGGATTTGTTCCGGGTCGCTCCACCTCCATAAACCTCAGACGGGTACAGGATGTACTGTGTGCGGGCAGTATCGATGAACCAGTATACATCCTATCACTAGACGCTAAGAAAGCGTTTGACTCCGTGGACTGGCTTTTCCTTTTTACCACATTGAACAAATTTGGCCTCCCCCGTGGGTTTATCCGATGGATTCAACTCCTATACACGGATGTCACTGCTCAAGTGATAGTCAACGGGCATAGTTCTGAGAGCTTTCATATTGGCCGAGGCACCAGACAGGGATGCCCCTTGTCAGCGACGTTATTCTCCATAGTGGCTGAACCGCTGATATGAGCATTACAAGATGGCCTTTCCCTGCATGGAGTGAGGCGCAGGGATCATACCTTTGTGGCGGCAATGTACACTGACGATTTGCTGCTGTTTTTGAAGGACACCGCTCAGTCACTGCCACTTGTACTACAAATACTCAAGGACTATGGACAGGTGTCAGGATACCAAATAAATTGGAAAAAAACTGTACTATATTGTGCTGGTCCAGAACCTGACATTGCACACCTGGGGCTTCCCTTACAAGTGACGTCTCACTCCTTCAAATACCTAGGTGTCACCTTGGCAGCAACACCGGCGGAGTGGTACGCCCTGAATGTCTTACCATTGCTGGCGAAATTAGGCGCTGATCTCAAGAAATGGCAACCGCTTCCACTTTCACTAGCAGGAAGAATTGCCACGGTTAAAATGATGGTCCTACCGAGCTTTTTATACATATTTGATAACATTCCGGTCTTGATTCCTAAGCACTTTTTTCAAGAGTGCAGAACGAAGATCATCTCTTACCTGTGGCAAGGGAGATTGCCTAGAATTGCGCATGACACACTAGTACGCCCATACGGGGAAGGAGGCTTTGCTCTCCCTGACTTGTACACATACTATGTGGCTGCACAGCTAAGGCACCTTCAGCGCTGGATGGTGGACATTCCGGTGGAGCCGACAGTTTGTCTGGAAGTCGCCTGATTTAAGGGTTGGTCCGCCTTATAACTAGTATGTTCGCCAAATCTAAAGGCCTCCGCCAACGCAGGGCCCCCCACGGTTGCTCTGAAACTCTGGCGACGGATGGGATGTAGGCTGGAGGGGCGAGCGCTTTACAGTCCGCATCTTCCTATTTGGGTGTTGGCAGATACCAAAGCAGGATTTCGGCGGAAAGAGTTACAAAAGTGGGCTGAAGTAGGTTTGTTAGAGCTACAGGACTTATATGAAGGTGGGAGAATGCGTGAGGAGAAGGACATTTTAGACCAGGCAGGTGGAGGGCTGACTAACTATCTGCGACTAAAACGCTGTTTGCATTACATACGATATAATTGGGGAAGCTCGGGAATGGAGCCCCCTGAACACATGCTTCTGACTCACATGCTTACAACGGTCGACCAACCACACTGTATATCTGAGCTATACAAACAAATAAGAACTAGCAAACAATATCCAATGCTGAAGGTTAAGGCCCGCTGGGAAGCAGAGTTCGGTGAGGAGTTGGAAGAAGTTGAATGGTATGAATTATGCATTCTGTCCAAAACGTTGTCCATGAGCATGCGACTGTGCTTAATACATTATAAATTTCTGATGCAAATGTATGTGACACCAGCAAAATTACATGCAGCAAACCCTACTACTGATATCCTTTGTCAGGGATGTGGTGCAGCAAATGTAGGGGTTCACACATATGGCTTGGTCTTGTCCTGTGATGTTCGTGTTCTGGGAGCGGGTTATACAGATTGTGTCTGAAGTACAGTATGTGGAGTGCCCTTGCAAAACAATATGCAGGCAATCTTTCTTAACCGTCTACCCAGAATGTCACAGCCGCTGTTGAAATGGGTGCGTGTTGCTCTTACAGTCGCCAAGAGGCGTGTGGCGTTGCTCTGGATGAGAGGGAAAACACCAGCACAGACGGCATGGCTCAGAGATATGGTTCTATGTAGCGAAAATGAGTCACAAGCCCTTATGTTAATGACAAATCATCACAAACCGCTGGACAGCTGGGGCCCGTTCAAAAACTATCTTTTTCAAGTTGCTACATAAGTTTGTATTATTTTGTAATTATTGAGCCTGTGAGGGGGACTATGCAATACTATGATGATGATTGCCCTCTTCTATATGCTGACGTGATGACAGATGCTATGACACACGAGCAATGGTGGAATGCGAGAGTGGAAAAATGATTCATGATGTGCTAATCACCTACCGGACAGATATATTGGTTGAAGATTTACTGTTGAGATACCTACGTGTACATTTATTGTTTCATTCACATCCCGAAAATGTAAATATGTTGAAATGTTTTTGAACTGTTAAGCTGTTTTTTGTTCAAAAATGGAAAACTTTAATAAAGAAACTTTAAAAAAAAAAGAATGTGCAGGTGGGGTAATAAGACTGCATTAGAATGTTTAGGAAAATTTGACGCCACCATCAGTTATGAAGTCACAGAGGTGGAGAGTACATTCCATGTAACAAAGGCAGACACTGCAGCCCCATCATTACTAAGTTTGCGAACAGCGAGAAGAAAGGGTATGGTCCAACTAAATTTCAAAGTAGGGGAAAAGGTGATTTAAAACAAATTCCCAAGAATATTTAGAGGGCTAGGAAGCGTGAAGGGAATGGTGGTAGGTCTCCACATTGACAAATCAGTGAAGCCAGTTGCAGAGCACCAGAGGCTCATTGCGTTCCACCTCCAGTCAGCAGTAGCACATGAGACTGTAGACCTATTGAAATTGGACATTATAGAAGTTGCGAGTGGACCAACACCATGGGTGTCTCCAGTGGTGGTGGTTCCAAAGACAGAGGGCAAGGTGAGACTGTGCGTAGATATGCACCAAGCCAACACAGCAATTGAGAGGGAGAGACATCCGGGGCCCCACATCAATGACATGATTGTGCAACTAAATGGGGCCCAGTGGTTCTCCAAACTGGACCTAAACAAGGGATATCACCAGATTCCACTGGCAGAAGAGTCCAGATATATCACCACATCCACCACACATCTGGGTCTGTTCAGATATATGAGATTGAGTTTTGGAATATCGTCAGCAGCTGAAATTTTCAAAGAAATTATCAGAAGATTGCTGTTGCCTGCTTTAAAAGCACTGAACTACAGTGATGATATCCGTGTGTTTGGAACAATGAAAAGTGAACACGATGAAAGTTTAGAACAAGTACGTCAACTACTACAAGACAACAATTTAACACTCAACAAGGAAAAATGAGACTTACACAGAACAGAATTAGAGTTCTATGGCCACAAGTTCTCGGGCGAAGGGATGCAGCCTGACGAGGGCAAAATAAAAGCAATAAAGGACATGAAAGCCCACGCAGATGTGAGTGGGGTAAAATCATTGTTGGGAATGGCCAGCTATTGTGCACGCTACCTCAAGGATTTTGTGACAATAAGCACACCCAGGAGAGAACTGACAAAACAGGATCAGAGTTTTGAATGGTCTGAGGAGTGTGACCAAGCTTTCAAGAATGTAAAAGAGAGGATAACAGAAGCAGTCCAGCTGGCCTATTTTGACCTTAGGAAAGACACTGTGCTAACAGTGGATGCCAGCCCAGTGGGGCCAGGAGCAACACTGCTGCAGAAGGAGCCTGACGTTGAAGGGTCACACCGAGAAGTCTCGTATGCTTCTTCCGGTTCCGGCTGTGACCGAGATGGCCGCCTGAGCCCGGGCTCCCTGCCAACTCCCCCTTCATCGGCCGTCATCCCCTCGCCTAGACCTCTGGGGGAGCCGGCGTCTGTTGTCTGGCCCTTGCTGGGGCTGGGGGTGTCGGTGGCGGTACTTGTGGGGGGTGTGGGGGCCCTGATTACCAGCTCGGTGGCCGGCTCACTGGTCGGGCACGCCGCGTGGGCCCCATCTTGCAGCCCAGCCGGCATGCGCCTGGGCCGGGCGTGGTGCGCGCCTCGCGGTTGTGCGGGGCGGGAGCCTCTGTGCTTCTGGACCCAGCCGGGCACCCGGACCGAGGGCGCTGCCTCCTGGGGCGGCTGCTGCTCATGCTCGTCGCCCCCTCCCCCACCCCGAGGTCGCGGCCGCCATCTTGCCGGCAGCCGGCCCGTGCCAACTGCGGGCTGCGAGCCGCCGTGCCCCCTGTGAGGGGTCTTGGCTTTGCGCCGGCAGCGTTTGGTGGGCCTTCCCCTGCCCCCCTTCTGTGGCTGCTGTTTTGGGGCGCCCTTGACTGCAGGGTGCTCCGGCCCTGCCGCCCCCCCCGCTGTTCACCCCTCGCCGCCCTTGGCGGGGACGGGGCGGGCTACTGTTGTGTGGCAGGGGTCTCCTGCTTCCCTTCTCTCCTCCCCCGCCCCCTTTCGTGGCTGCTGTGTGGCGGGTGTCTCCTGCCCCCCCTTCCCTGTGGATTGTTTATAAGGGGGCTGCGCCCCCCCCGCCTCCTCTCCCTGTCATACTAGTGGTGGCTGGCACGAGTATCCTGCATGTTATTTACGAACTGACTGTTTTTTTTATGGCATAACATGGGATACTCACCCGTTATATATACCTCATAGGTTTACACCCTTCTGTCAACAACTTTAATTGACAGACGAAAGTTGTGCCCCACTAAGGACGGCCACCCCGGCTGGATTAATAAAAGCAGTTTCGCAAACGATAGATAAACCAATCTGAGGAGTAATAGAGTGTTCTCTAATTAAAAACGCTTGGAATTATTCATAAAATAGGGTGCACAAGTTTTTAATACAATCCGGATTACTTAAATCCGTGGCAGTACCATTCTCATTTGATCCAGCTATAGTGCCAGAGAGTGGGATATCGAACAGAGATATCTGAGAGGCAAAATCAATAAAGTTGGTGATCGATTTACAGGGCGCAGCAGTCTCCGGAAGGTCATTTTTGTCACATGTGCCAGGGAGATTTTTTTCCAGTATCGCTGTTTGATCTGAAACAGCAGAAGCACCCTCTTTTGGCCAAG
>JAWWEJ010233132.1:0-10076 GCA_035582705.1 Aneides aeneus | reverse complement strand
ATTCACCTGTGCATAGACCTGGGAGACCTCAACTACCAGAAATGGTATAAGAGGTACCCCATGCCGATGATCAACACCATGCTGAACAGGATCTGCAGAGCAACCAGATTCACAGTGATCGATCTGAGCAGTACGTATCATCAAATACCACTGAATGAAGACTCGAGACCGCTGACATTCTTCACCACCCCGGAAGGAGCCTTCCAGTTTAAAATAAATAGTAAGGTCCGTAGTCGTTACCACGTCTATGGCGCGACCAAACACAGGAATCCCTGGATATACCATGGATTGTGTCTCGGTCTCATCAGGGCTCCGCAGCGGCACACCTACCTGTTAGCCATGTAGACTCTCGGCACTCTGTTTCTGTCTTTCAGATTAACCAGTCCAATCCTGAAGGAAGCCTCGGAGATGTTCTAAACAGCTTTAAAAACCCTGGTGGTACCAGCCTCCCAGAATAGTGCCTAAATTAGTCTCCTTTCTGGGTGGTTGTGGTCATACTCCTCATCTGATACTGTTTAGTCCAATCCTACACTGACCCTGCGGTAGGTAGAAACCTCCATTTGTGTCAATCGGTTGCTGAGGGCTAGAGGGGGGGAGAGAGGGGCGGGGGGGGCAGTCTTCCGTACTGCCTGGAAGTACAAATCACCAGTGTTGTGTATCTTGTATAGGTTCAATATGCTGTTGTGAAATATTACCCGGCACCAGGCTGGAAATTACACAAACGGTGAAGAAATTGCTGTGACATGTGCACTTTTGTACAACAAAAGGGAAAAAAAATACAAACTTCTTTTTTTCCTCCCCCACCAGATGGCAGAGTGCAACTGCAGCAGCAGCCACTGGTCCTTCTGTTGTTGCCCTGCCTGGCTAAGCCACTCCCAACTGTTCAGTGCTCACTTTTCTTTGCAACAGGAGTTGGGAGGTTACAGAATTTGCTCTGATTTTAAATAGCAATATTCTGCTGAATTCTTTGCAAAAGAACCTGGATTATGGCTGCAGAAGCGCCCTTTCCCCCTGGTCCGGCACTGCCCTGACTGTGGGGAGGACAAATTTGCCAGAAAAGACAGGCACCAGAAGTACCTCTACTGCCTTGCTGCTGAGGGCCATAATGACCATGCCTGCACCATCTGCCGAGCCATGCCCTCCAGGAGGTTGGAGCACCATATCAAGGTACTAGCACATTTGCAAGAACCCTCCAGCCCCCCCTCCCCCCAGCAGCTGGAACCTCTGCCCAGAGGGCTGCTGTTGAGACTGGGCCAAGCCCCCAACTGGGGAAGGCCCCTTTGTCTCGAGGGGGAGGGGTGGACTCAAACCTCCCTTTTAGACTTCTACTGCGTCTACAGTGAGAGTGATCCCATGACAGGTCCCCACACTGTCCGGTGTCCCAAGGGGAGAGACAGCAACGTTGATTGATGTTGCAGGAGTCCTGGAGGTCGTCCTCTTTGTCTTCATGGCCACCCGATGTCGGATAGTGATTGTCAATGTCAACGTCACACAGGACCTGGTTGCTGACATCACCCACAGCTGCAACATCGAGGGACCCGCTGTCAATGGCTTAAGGCCTCCACGCCCCTCCCACCCCACCCCCCATCCGAGACCCTGTCATTGATGCTGTCTCTGCCGATGCTTAGAGTTTAGGACGCGTTGTTGTTCCACCTGCTTCCTACACCAGGACTGATGTTGGCACCGACTCTCCAGTTGTGTTCATATTGGTGCCATCATTGCACTTGGAGCCGGAGGGCTTGCCATTCTCAGACATGGGGTGGGGGGAGAAAGGATGCTGCTTCAGGCTCACAGACCCTACAGGACACCTTTGACCATGACTCATTCGTCAAGGAGATTGGGCAGGTGTTGGCGCACCATCAGGAACTCATGGATGCTAGGGAGAGAAGCTTCGAGAAACAGTACGCAGAGCAAGATGGGGCAACTGAGAAAAGGCTACTGGAGCTTATGGCCTACTTCAGGGCTGAAGGCAGATGGATTGCTGACCTGCTACCCCTTACTCTGCTGGTTCCCCCGCCCCTAGATTTGCCTCCAGTGCCAGCTGGCCCTCTGCTGCCGCTGACACCACACCTGGATGAAGACAGTGCTACAGATGAGCAGTTTTCTGACTGGATCTGATGAGGCAGAACCTGGTGAGGTTTGGGAGCCGGACCTTCCCATGGAAAATCTGGTTTCATGCCCCTGCTATCCCCACCCCTCAAATCTCCACTGATAATCCTGCACAATACACGGACCTGCTAACGAGGGTGGCTGCCCGCTTCCAGATTTGGCTGCCGCATGATGTCACTTTACTCATTGGTTTAACGTGCCAGATCGCTCATGGGCCTCGAGGCACAAAAACAATACACACAAACCAGACACAACCACAGGATGACCAACAGATAATGTTAAAATTGAAAACCAAAACCACCTCAAGAAAAATGAATTCCAAAATTGGGAAGAACAGAGATACGGGTGAGTTTTCAAGGCTTTCTTAAAGTCCAACAAAAACTGTCAATACCCCGAATTGCAACAGGTAAGACATTCCATAACCTAGGTGCTTGAACTCCAAAGGAACAGCCGCCTTAACGCACAAGCTAATGACGGGCCTGTGAGAGCAGCGAGAGGCATTTGAACGTAAGATTCTTTTTATTGGTGCTGCCAGAATGCGGTGTTCCAGATAGCTTGACCATTTTGTGCTTTAAAGGTGAGTGTTGGGATCTTTATGATTGATTCTTTGCTTGACAGGTAGCATTATCTGTTTTTAGTCCACAGACCGCTCTGAGAGCACCGTTTTGAATAACCTGTACACTAGACAAATTTGTCTGAGGTACTGGCCAAACGGCAGTTGTTGTCAAGACGTGAGTTAATGACTTCCCCTGCAATAATAGCCACGTGTCTCTGAGATAAATATGGATGAATTTGTAATAACAGTTTGGTCAGATAAGTACAAGAGGACTTAGGATTGGAAACCTGTCTCTGCATAGAAAGCGCTGAGTCTCCCAAGTGGACACCAAGAGTTTTTACTGAGGAAGCCACAGAGATCTTACAACCAGAGATGTCAAATGAGTCATAGGCCTTAGTTTACGAAGGTGAGGCGGTACCCAGAACAAGTAACTGTCTTCCTATCATTTAGAGCTAAGGAATTGAATTGGTTGCCGTCCAAGACTGAATGGTAGAGGAGATGTATTAATGGAGCTAGTGTCCTGGGCATGATTACCTGACAGCGGGAGAAAGATCTGTATTGTCTGCGTAATTGGTATGCCCACCACCGTGCCATCTAAGATGTCAATAGTTGCTTGGAATACATATTATAGAGGGTGGGCGACAGACCTGATCCCTGGGTAACCCACAGGTAAGCTTGGTAGTCACGGCAGAATGATCTCCAGAAAATACACGGGCTGAGCGTTGGCAAATAAATGAAGACCCAAGCAGCAGCCTCAGCTGAAATTAAACTGTTGGCATAAGCGGCCAACAAGTAATTTGTGGTCTACAAGATGACCCTCAATTACCTGCTAGATAAACTGACTCCGTCCATGAAGACCGTGACGCATCTACCTGATTGTGGTTTTTTTTTTTTGGTTTTTTTTGGAGCTGCTCAAGTGCCTGGCGTCCTTGGCTCCTGTTGCTCAGAGCAGACCAAACGTTTCTCACACCTGCTACAGACCCATTGTGCCTTTGTGGTCTTCTACCAGTGGATTCGGTCGTGGTGTCAACGACACTGAAGGCCCATGCATTGGCCTCACCGTCAGCCTCTGCTGAACCAGCGCTGGTTACACTATCAGCAAGCGGGTCTGATCCATAGCCTTCCTGTCTGTTAGAGTGGCCTGCTATGACAGGGAATTGTGGGATGGATGGGAGGAACTCCTCCCCTTCCTCTGAGGACAAATGACAACAGGCTGCAAATCTAATGTCTGAGGGCTGTTTGCTGTCAAACCACATCTTGAAGGCAGCTTTGGATTTAGCGGACTCTGGCTTTCAAGCTATGGGGGCACAGTGTAAACACTTCCCTGCCATGTATGGATGGAGGCTAGTGCGTTCCCTCCTGGGGTACTGCGGCATATCCTAGACCTGCCCTTCAAGGTCAAATTGCTATTCGGAGCCCCGTGGATGTGGCCATGAGAGTACAAGCCTGAATAAGAAGGTATGCCATGACCTTCACCCATCTAAGCAGCGGCCCTTTTGAGGGCATGGGGGGGGGATGAGGCAGGGGTGCCCCGCCTTCTACTGCCAAAGGTTGCCAGGGATGGAACTCCAACCAAAATGTGGATATCTTACTTGGGGCTAGTGCAAACCTCGCTCTCCTCCTTTTCTGTATGTAGGAAATGTACCTTCTTGGGTGAGGTACTTACTTTCTCTCCCCTACACAGGACAACCGAGTAACCTAGTTCTGCAAAATCTCAGAATACCCAAGTTCTTTGTACTAGTATTGACGCTGGTTTACAATCCAGAAGCTATGAGTGATATCAGCTGTCATTTGACAGACGTTCCCCTACCTCCTCAAATTGGTAGGGAATGAGTATGTCTGACCCTTGGTGAGCATAGGTGTGGGGTTTCCAAGATCCCCTTAGTAACATAGCAATCTGTTGGTGTTTTGTTTGGGGTTTTCTAGCACAGTGACATGTAGGTAGTATTTACAAATACCGCAGTGTGTTCTTTTACAGGACCATTTGTCAATCATTAGTGGCTTTTTATGGGTGGGCATGGCCTACCAGATCTCATTAGCAACTTTTTCTAGGTATAGGTATGTTAGTTATGCAGACCATCCCAGGTACCTGTCATGGTAATTGGTCAAAGTAATCCGCTGACTGTACTCATTACTACTCCCAGTGTGTTCTATTTTGTAACCATTTTATAAATGTACGTGACTCAGACAAAATTCTAGGCATGACTCCTTATTGCCATCTTATAGACTACAATGAAGAAATGGGCTCCGAGGGAGGGACTTATTCAGCCACTGCAGTTTTTATTTTATTTTGTTACTATTTACTGTGGATTAGTTATACAGAAACATACTCAGTCCTTGGCACAAGGAACACAATCTTGTTACAGAATTAGCAATTCTTACCAATTTTTCACTTTCTTTTTGTAGCAGCGAGCCATAGGTGCGTCTTGGGTCTGCATTTGGAACAGCTGCATAGAAAACGTAAATTGACTAGTTTTCTTGATCACGCTTGTTAGAAACCACTGTCTTCATGTCACTAACACTGCTGCAACTATTTGGTCTCATTTATTTTGATTACTCACCCCAGTGTTCCAGAGAAGCAGTAGTGTTTCTCCCACACCTCTACCTGATATAAGCAATCACAGTAGGCACTAATATGACTATTATGGTTATTCCTGACATTGTTTTGTGACCAATAACTCTTGATATTGTAATTTCTCCTTGCACCTTTAGAAAATTCAACAGCACAATGGATGCTACACTTTCTCTGATAGATAACCAACGTATGCACAATTTACTTTTTAGACCAGTTTTGTGTATGTAGATTCAGTGTATGGGGTGGGTGACAAGGGTTTCCCTAACAATGGGGTTTTCTTCCTTTGATTACTATCATGCAAAGTTTTCATCATTTCTTTATGGGAGAATCTGCTCCCATAGGACAATATAGCTTTAGCAACTATCAATTTAGACTATGGAATCTGCATGTCCTAGCTCTTGGACACATGGATTCCTGGATTTTATGAGAATACATATATACGTTCAATTTTGGCTCGATTTAAAATGACACATAATTACCATATACTTTGCATACAGACAATCATTTTTTTTCCTCCCTACACTGTGCAACTGAAGGATACCATGCAGGTGGTGTGATATCACCTAGTAGAATGTCGAACTGCTTATAGTCTCGGCCTGTCAGCAGGGCTCACCCTGCCCCTAGACTCCCTCAAACCTCACGTCAGGAATGGTCCGGGATGGATATGGCAGCGCCACAGTGATTGAATAGGACCCTCTTGTCATAGGCTGGACCCTCTTGGTTTGGATGTTCGGATTGGATTTTACTTAAAAATAGGGCAATTTATTATACAGACTTCAGGAGTTCTACCCGTAATAACGTAGAAGTCTGATTTACGTTATCTCTCACTTTACACAAAAAATGGCGAGATTGGCTCTGACTAGACTGAGGTGCCAATATAGTTTAGCAGCCAGCACCGTCAGTCCGTCAATTTTCTTCTCTGCATTGCATAGGATTTTTAGCAGCAAGCACCAGCTGAGGGTTTTCTGGTTTAATTTATGTATAGGCAGTCGTGGACCCGCTCCACGTGGAGGCAGCGAGACCTTACAAAAACTCTGATGATCTTATGGTGCCGATATATCTACTAGCACCTGGGGGATAGCGACTCAGGCAGAGCCCGGCTCACCCTTCGTAATTTCTAAGAATACCTATTTCCAGGATGATGGGCAGGAATGCAGTTCCACCCCTCCCCTCCTCCCCCGGCACCTATCCCCTCTTGTCAATGGGGAACAGGGTCCTTCTTGAGTCATGCTATTTTTCTTCAGCATGTCTTCCTCTCATCAATTAGGCGACGTCTCTCTATTCTCTGTCAGCTCGTATATTTATTCTAATTTCCTGGAAATCACTATCTACTTCTTGATGATGGAGCGTGAGACCCCTCTCTCATCCTCGAATAGAATCGTTTGTAGGTAGTTTCCATGACCAATGGGTGCGCAGCGGACCGCAACAAAGTTTGTTTAGCCAATCCTAGCGCAACTCGCTCACATCCCCTGCCCCAGCCATCTTCTGCATAAGTTCACAGCAGTTCAAACAATAGTATTTTCTAACCTGTTCTTCCGATGGATACTTTCGGGAACACACACCGTTCATAGTTTTTAACCGTCCAGGACTCTACACCATGTGAACTATACTATACAATTTACTGTGTCGGCACCGGCTCCCTACCCCCTCCTTCGCAAGAGTGTGTCAGGACACCGTTGGCTGTTTTTGTTTTTCCAAGTGTTCATAGTTGTTTGAATTAAAGTGTTAAAATCGCACGATTTTATGGGGGTAGTGTGGATGTGTCCTGGTCATATTGTATAGAAATTCATTAGCTATGGCCCCTAGTCTGGGTTACTTTTCACCTGTTAGTTCAAATTTTCTCCATTGTTTTCCGTGCCATTTCTCCTCCCTACTTTTCGTGAATTACAAAACCGTATATTTACTGTTCTTGATATACTTCATCAATGTATGCTTACATTTCGCATTACCTTACCACTTGCATGTTTAACTTTCACAAATTCAGCTGCGTTTAATAAAAACCTGCAACATTAGAGGTTAGTGCCTTCATTAGCGTATTATGTAGTAAGTCTGTATTAAAATCTTTAATAAAAATCATATCATAAAAATTGGTCATTGGACATTGATATCCAGTGTGTTCTCATTGTTGCATGGCTTCCATCTTGAATAAACGGCCATGTTTTGCAGTGTCCATTATCTTCATATTTTTCAGTGCTCTCGTTTGAGCTCCCATCTTTTATTGGCATAGTCAATCGGGCCCCCATTGGGGTCGACTTTGCCTTCCATCATTAGCAACACTTTTGTATCCATCTTTCCTTGTTCTGTTTACCACATCATTTTTCATGCCAGGGCCGGTTTCTTGGGCCTGAGAAAGTCCAACACTTTGACACATCATTGTCTTTGCTCAGTTTGTACTTGAGAATCTTTACACAGGCCATGAAGCCTGATTCATCATTAAACCACTGTAGGCCTGAAATTGGCCTAAAAACATGGCTGCCACTTTATTCATCAAACAATAAGATTTTCACCACTTGCATGCCAGTTTCTGGCAATATCCCTACACCTCTGTATGGTTATATTACTTTGTTGTTAGTAGTAATAAAAGGGTTAGTTTTGAAGTGCAGTAGACCGCATGAATCATGACTGCACAGCCATGTTTCATAGGCCAGGCAGAAAATAAAAATGCACAAGCTTAATTTTCAGTAAGCAGCAAGCTGTACATTTTGACCACCTGAACTGGTGTTTCTAAATTCATTTCTGGCACCTTAAAAGTCCCACAAGTTCAAGACGAGCGGTGGCAGACTCTGCCACCTTGGCGCATGGACCGCGCTGCTTGCGCTATCCTGCAACAATGGCCATGCAGGGGTTTCTGTGGGAGCTCCAGCCAGAATTCGAAATGACTGTTTTCAGGCTCACTTGTACATGAGGAGCAGTGGGGTGGTAAACTATGCGAGAGCCAGGATTGCCAAATGGAAGAAAATCAGACGATGCCTGGGTCCTAGTCTACAAGGGACACTCACTCCACTTTTGAAGTTGGCTCTGGGATGTTGCCCCCAAGAAGGTTCAGAAGTTACACCTGTTGGAGTTGTGTGCAGAGGTGAGCAAATTGTTGAAAGGTGCAGTTTGCTATGTTCCTTGGCTGGCAAGAGGTTCAGCAGTCTACTCTACATACTTCCTGGTGCAGAAAAAAAGACGACAATGGTGCAAGACCCATCCTGGAAATCTGCAGGTTGAACAGGTCAGTCGCCCATCTAATCTGCAAGATGGTGATGGTACAGTCCATCATTCCCTTGGTATGTTTGGAGGAGTGGATGACCACACTCAACCTGAAGGATGCCTATTTCCATGTCCTGATTCTCCCAGCCCATCGGAGGTTTCTGAGATTCAGTGGGAACGGATCATTTTCAGTTCCAAGTTCTCTCCCTCTGGTCTCAAGTCCACCCCGTGGATGTTCACCAAGTGCATGGTGCCGATCGTGGCGGTACTCCATCTTCAGGGGGATCCAGGTGTGCCCATACCTGGATGATTGGCCGTTGAAGGTGGATTCGGAAGTGGAGGCACGTTGAGTGACTGCAGTCATTGTGGCTTTACTGGAGCAGCTGAGGCTCTTGTTCAATCATTAGAGCCCTTCTCAAAGAAGGGTGTTCTTGGGCAAGGTGCTTAACACTGTCAGGCAGGGCACTACCTTTGCAACAATGGACAGATACCATGGTGACCCTGGCCTCCCACCTGCGTGACTCCCACAGCATCAGCCAGGGGAGTGGCTTCCATGCTGTGGTTGATGGCTTCCTGTATCTACATCATTCCGCATTGCAGGTTGAGAATGCGGCCATAGCAGGAGATGCTGGCAGACTGCTGGTCAGTGGTCCTGAGTAGAATAGGGTGAAGGACTCCCTGTGGTGGTGGACCAGAGTTTGTGCCAGGCACTCCGGTTCCAGCACCCTCTGCCTTCCCATACGGTGACAACGGACGAGTCTCTGGACGGTTGGTGGGGCCCATTCCGGAGTCCTGCAGACCCAGGGTCTGTGGTCAGATGAGCATTTGTCCTGGCACATCAATGTATTTGAACTCCAGGTGGTATTCCTGGTCTTGGAGGCTTAAGGTTCGGTGCTGAGGGCCAGCACAACTTACATGTATTACATTCACAAGCAGGAAACCAGTCTCAGCAGCTGTCACTGTTGGCCCAGGAAATGAGGCTCTGGGCCATCGATGACCTCATGCTGGAGGCAGACCATCTAGCAGGAGTGCAGAATTGTCTGGCGGATAGGCTCAACAGGGTCTTCCCACAGTCCCACAAGTGGGAGATCAGAGACTAGTTCCTGCACTTGGGGTCCACGGCCTGGGGATACCACACATGGACCTGTTCACCACAGGGAGCATCAGGAAGTGTTGGCTGATATCCTAGAGGTTTCCGGAGAGCGGCTCCCTGGGCTATGCGATGCTGACCGACTGGTCGTTCAGGTTGGTGTATGCGTTTCCATCGGTGCCTCTGCTGCTCAGGGTCCTACAGAAGTTGCGGCTCAGCAAGACAATGATCCTGCTCCCCCCTTTCTGGCGAGGCAGATGTGGCAGCACTTGGCCGTCACCCCTCTGCAGAGGTTGAGAGAGTCTCCAGGGCTGCTGAGCAGGGACATAGGCTCAGTGCTCCACCACAACCCTGCCCAGCTGAAGATTGGCTCCTAAGACCCTAGAGTTTTGCCATCTTGGTCTGGGAGTGGATTGCAGGAAGATTGAAGGGAAAAACCTGAATTTAGGGTCCTTAAGACCACCTTACAAACAGCTCTGTTTGACACCTTTTTACCCTCTTGTTCTCTCCTTTTGTTTCTTATTTCTACCTGCTCCTTTTCCTTATACCTT
>JAWWEJ010222030.1:0-10099 GCA_035582705.1 Aneides aeneus | reverse complement strand
GAGCTTGTACACTGAAGAGAAAAGAAAGAAAGGACTAGTTGGTTTGATCACCCAACTGGTATGTACTGGTAAAGCAAAATGCGTTTTTCTGACAGGAGATGGTCAGCAGTGAGGCAGAGAGATATTTAAAGCGCCTAGATGAAAATATTGGTCAGTAGTGAGGCAAAGAGATATTTAATAACAGTATAGCGCCACAATATATAAGACACTTATTTAAAGCGCAGAGAAGAAAAAACCTTGACTTAATGTCAATGACATTATACTGCCTTGAAATCTAAGAATATGTGAGTTATTTGGCATAGCGCTTAAGAAAGTGTTGGTAGCGCTGGATGATTTAAAATAAAAAAAGAGTAAGGCACTATATGGAAAAGCGTAGAAACTGCAACAAGGAAATTACAAAGGTGAAAAGGCTTTGTGATATGCTGTTGGAATTTATGAGCAGTTTTTTTTTCTTGAATGGCGGTGACATTTTAATTAACACAGCAAGAGAGGAAATGATGCGCAATGCCGTAATGTTGACAGTGTGTTCTGGTAACAGATGGAATTGCTACAGTGTATGATAAGAGTGACTTGTACCTCCAAGATTGACTTTGGGATGGTAGAACGCGCAAGTGATTTGAATTTACCGATAAGGAACTGCCTTTACCGTCGATGGTGCTGGTGACGTCAGATGGCATGAAGGAAGTGACAGTACGTGAGTCACTGGAACGCAGCATAGCTTTGAACCGCAGCGGCGGCGCATGTCACAGAAGCAGTGTAAAAGGAAACGGACCGTCACTGGAATGCAGCGTAGCCTTGAACCGCAGTGATGGCGGCGTGTCACAGAAGAAATGTAAAACAGGCAGAGAAATTGTTTGCAGGAACACTGGCTACAGTTTGTGAAAATGTCATTTCTTATGTGGATATTGGATTGTGTAGACCATTCGTGAGTAAAGTGGGCTATGTTTATACAGTGAGACGGCAGTGAAATATATTACCGTCACAAGTACTGGATGTAACTTCGTATTTTGTGACGAATAGTGCAACATCGACGAGTGAGGTCGGGTAACAGAGTACAGTTACCGGAGTTCATATGATATATAGTTTTGAACTTATTGTTGCTTGAGTTTGATATTTTAACTTGTTTAACATGAGTGTGACATGTGTGACAGATGTTTAGTATGGGAAGTCTGTGTAAATAATAGAAGGATATCTATTATGTCATATTATATGCATATGTTAAGTACATTGTTGCAATATGAACAGTCGTGTGAGTGAAGAGGAGATATGTATATTATTCACATGACTAGAGTAGGTTGTTTAGTTAACAACCATGTAACTTGTACCAATATTGATGAATAGGTACGAGTAGTGGATGTGACCGATGAGTGTAGGAACAGGTCGCAAGAAATTAATCTGTGTGACTATATAGCTATATAGAGGAAGCATGTGGGAGACGTCCTACTTAATATAGAGAGAGATGTGAGAATGCAATAAGTGTGTGCATTACACAGAGTGCAAAGTAAGGAACTTTTATGTGGCTTTGCGTGACCACCTAGAGTGTGGTTAGATATGTAGGGAAGTGCTTGCGTATTAGGGAGTGCACATAGTGGTGTGCATAGTGGCTATGCATTGCATTTGAGTGTGACATGTGACACAGAGGTGTGCATGGTAGTGTAGAAGTACCAGTTGTGTGATATGTGCTACATATGTGGAAGGTTTGGGGTACTTATATTTTACACATGTTTTATGTTTTTATCTATTACCAATTATTAGCTTTGTTAATGGGTGATGTGTTGATCTACATGTGATGGATGATTATTATAGGATGTTTATAGTGTGAGGTTTGGTATGTGAGGAGATTTGAGGTTATGTAAGGTATGTGTTCTGATGATTATATGTGAAATGATGATTGGTGTGGTTGTTGAATGTGTTGTGATGCATATATGAAAAATTATATGGTTATAGTATGCATGAATGTGTTGTAGATACATATGTGGAAAACTTATTGTGAGTATAAGTAATTAGCCGCTTTTCATCTGCAGTATTTGGAGGTGTTTTATTTTTGTATGGATAGGTAGGAGGTTTATAGGTTGCAGGTTAGTGAGATTCCATTCCTTCATGAGGTTGGTTTGGAATGATAGGCTAGATTGGCGGGATGCAGATAAGGTGGTATGCGTTATGGCAGGATGTGCAGAGTGATGTAGGTGGCAGATTCTCATTCTGTTGCGAGGAGCTATGGTAACTATTCCTTTTGTGGCAGAGAAGGAAAGTGGAAAAGATCTAAAGTTATCTGTTTGTTCTACTTTTGTTATAGTTTTGTGAGCAGGGTTAGGTCATATAGTTTCTTTATTTTGTGTTATTGTGTGGATAAGTGGATGAAAGAGAGGTGTTGTATGTGTGTGTAGGTGGGTGTGATGAATTTGTGTAAGAAAATGTTGTGCAGATGAACATTTATTTTGAGTATTAGTTGTATTTCCTGTTATTTATTGTTCCGTAAGGGGAGGAGATGTGTTATGTTCCAGCTTATGTTTTATGCTCAAGCTGTGTTTTGATTGACAGTGGAATTGTGAGATGTAAGGGTTCTACTGTAGAGGTTCTACTCTTGGCTGTTGGCTGAGGGGACTTCACTTTATACTGACTTACCAACTTGAGAAGATGTAAATAAACCCTTTCCTCCAAGTATGGCCTACAGCTTCTTCATGATGTAGTCTCTACATTTCATTGGCGACGAGTGGTCTCGGGGTTCCCACCCAGACCATTTGGGGACCCCGGGGCAAGGACCCATGCAGAAGATATGGCAGTTATTTAAGGAGAGGCCTACTGAAGTTTGCTGTTGAGGCCTAAGGAAGGAAGCACTGTTGAAGTTGCCCAGTGACTGATGCTATACAGAAGATGCCTAATGACTACTGCAAGCCCTCATCCGGTTCCATGGAGAAGATGGAGACAAAGCCCTGTGTCTAGTGCCTAGTGAAAGCGCTACATCTCAAAATGACACTTGGAAAAAGAAGACTTTGAAAAAATAAGGAAGAGATCACTAGTTGGCTTGATCACCCAACTGGTATGTACTGGTGAAGCAAGATGCGCTTTTCAGACAGAGTAATGTGTCATGAGATGGTTAGTAGTGAGGCAGAGACATATTTAAAGCGCTGAGGAAAAAAAAAATATACTTAATGTCAATGACAGTATAAAGCAACTAACATAAGAGTGCTCTTGTTTTTGCCATAGCGCTTGTGACAGAAAGGTAGCGCTGGATGGAGAGAAATTGAAAACAGGCACATAGATACTTCAAAAGAGATGTGGCTTTGCGAAGTGATGTGGCTTTGTGGCTTGGAATCTATGAGCAGCGTTTCTTTAAGTGGAGGCAATAATTTAAACAACAGAGCACAAGTGGAACAGATGGGCAACGATGTAAGTGTGACAATTTGACTTAATATTAATGACAGCATAGCGCCATGAAACATAAGGCACAGCGCTTGAGACAGTTGGTAGCGCTGGATGGTATAAGAAAGTGAGGCGCTACAATTTAAATATCAGAGCATGCGAGGAATGATGCGCATCGCCGCAAGTACCATGTTCTGTTCTGGTTATTGTGACTTGGAACTTCATATTTAAAACTACCTGTTAGATTGCCATTGGATGGGAAATGTGTAAGTGATTTGAATTACCGGAAAAAAAAAACTGCCATTACCGTTGGCGCTAGTTGTGACGTCAGACGGCAATGAAGACGTCGGACGGCAGTATATGTCACTGGAATGCAGCGTAGACTTGAATAGCAGTGGACGTCTGGGTCACTGGAATGCAGCGTATCCTTGAACTGCTGCGGACGTGTGTCACTGAGTCGCAGGTAGTCTTGAACTGCAGCAGAGGCGGGGTAGCACACAACGGACCATCATTGGAACGCAGCGTGGCTTTGAACTACAGTGGTAGCGATGTGTCACAGAAGCAGGGTACATAGAAATGGACCGTAATAGAAACTGTTGCAGGAACACCGAGTACAGCTCGTGAGTAAACTGGGCTACGCTTATACAGTGAAATGGCAGTGAAAGGTAGTACCGTCACATGTACTGGATAAAAAATTTACTTTTGATGATGAAATTGAGCAACATCGACGAGGGAAGTCGGATAACAGAGAATGGTTACCGGAGTTCATATGACTAATGTTTTGAGCTCATTGTTGCTTTATTTTGATGTTCAATTTGTTTTAACTTAAGAGTGACATGTGGGACAGATATTTAGTATGGCAAGTCTGTTTTGATCAATATTATATGCATATGTTAGGTACATTGTTGTGATGTGCACAGTGGAATTGTGTATTTGGTTTTATATGGAAAAGTAAGATGTTTTTGTTAACATATATGTAACTTGTGCCATTATTTATGAATAGGTATGAGTAGTGGGTGTGACCGATGAATGGAGGAATAGGTCACAAGAAGTCAGTCTGTATGACTATATAGCTATATGGAGGAAGAAGTTATGTGGGAGACGTCCTACTTGCAGACATAGATATGAAGATGCAACAAGTATGTGCGTTGCATTTAGTGAGATTCTATGTAAGAATGTATATTAGGATGACAGGTGTGTGCATTATGTTGAATGCAAATTGTGACACCTGGATATGGTTAAGTGATCACCTAGATTGTGAGTTGGTTTGTAGAGAGGTGATTAGGATTTAGGAAGGTGTGAATAGTGGAGTACAAGCACCAGTTGTGTGGAGTATGGTGTGCATTGTATTTGAGAGTGATACTTCATGAGATTCTGTGTGACATGTGTTACATATGTAAAAAGTTTGTGTTACTTTCATCTTATACATGGGTTATGTTATGATCTATTACACATTGTTGGTTGTAATGGATGTTACATTAGTGTATATGTGTTAGATATTTATATAATGTTATATAGTGTGAAGATTGGTACGTGATGCTAGGTTAGGGAGATATGTGTTATGTGTTCTTGAGATTATGTGTGATATGATGTTTGGTGTGCTTGTTATGGAAATATTGCATCAGTTATAGTGTGAATGGATTTGTTATAAGTATAGTAATTGGCCGCTTTTCATCTGTAGTATATGGAGGTGTTTTCTTTGTAAAGTTATGTAGGAGGATTATATGTAAATTGGTTAGCGAGTTGCCATTCCTTCATGAGGTTGGTTTGGAACTATAGGCTAGATTGGCGGGATGCTGATAAGGTGGTATGTGTTATGGTGGTCTGTGCAGAATGATGTAGGTGGCAGATTCTCATTCTGTTGCGAGGAGCTGTGGGTGATGTCCTTTTGTGGCAGAGGAGGATTATGCGGAGGTTGTATTGTTTTATTGTATGTAATGCAGTTCCACCTAGTTTCATAGTATTGTTTTGAGCATGTTATTGTAGGTATGAGTTGGAGAATTATAGGGTTATAGGCTAGTGAGGTTGCCATTCCTTCATGAGGTTGGTTTGGAACTATAGACTAGATTGGCGGGATGCAGATAAGATGGTATGTGTTATGGTGGTCTGTGCAGAATGATGTAGGTGGCAGATTCTCATTTTGTTGCGAGGAACTATGATAATTATCCCTTTTGTGGCAGAAGAGGGAAGTGGAAAAGATCTTAGTTATGTGTTTGACTGTTGTGCTAGTTAGGTTTAGGTCATTTGCCTTCTTTTTCTGTGTTATTGTGTTGATAAGTGGGTGAATGAGAGAGATGTTGTATGTGTGTGGAAGTGGTGTGTGAGGAATTGTGCAGGGAAATGTTGTACAGATGTAGTATTGATTTTGAGTTTTATTTGCATTCCTGTTCTTTATTGTTTCAGTAAGGGGGGAAGATGTGTTATGATCCAGCTTATGTTATTATGCTCAGGCTGTGTTCTGACTGACAGTGGAATTATCAGATGTAAGTGTTCTACTGTGGAAGTTCTACTCTTGGCTGTTGGCTGAGGGGACTTCACTTTATACTGACTCATCAACTTGTCAAGATGTAAATAAATACCTTCCTCCAAGTATGGCCTACAGCTTCTTCATCATGGAGTCCTAACATTTCACTGCCCAATTATGAGCACCTATGTTTTGGTATCAATACCCAATGTCTGTTTTTTCAGTGACACCTTCAACGCTTCATCCATCACTTCCCATGTGAATCTAACAGCAATCCTTATTTTTGAACTTCCCCTAGCTTGTCTAAACTCACATTAGCTAAATGACCCTTTATTAATACCTATGTCTCGTCTCCATCTCCCTCTGTCCATTTCTGAAGATGCCATCAAACGCTTCATGCATTGCTTGCTCTTCCAAGTTTGTTTGTTGAATTTTGCCTGTACCGTCCGCCTTGTTATATGTACTGATGCTTTGAATTTTTTCCTGCTTGATACATGTCATTACGGCAACTGATAGACTAGTTATAAATATTTACTACTCTGATTTTTCTAATCCATACTATCAACACCTCCTTTTGCCTCGGTAATTCACGTTTTTTAAAGTTCCTTCCCCCCTTTTTTCTTCCCATCCCCTCCTCCCTAACCCCTGCCTTTTGTCTACCATGTGACTGTTTTACATTTGTATTTTGCATAAAGCTTCTCTTTGAAATAAAGAATGCGGCCAGACGAAGTGGGAAGACTCCCACGAAACGCGCGTCACCGCTGCCGTTTCCCCTAAACACCTTGAGTCTGTCTTAAATCTTTGTGGGTGACGATTGTGCGAACTGCTTATCAGACTTGCCCTCAAGTCCTTTTGTTTTGATTTTCACTGGAAAAGTGCCCTCTTTCCAGAGCAGTGACGCACCCAGGACTCAGTTATTTTCCTGGTGCCTGGGCTGTCAAATGCCGCGCCCAGCTGTGGGCCGCCGGCAATGGGCAGCTTCATTTGCATTGTTTCCATGGTGACCCGGAGCGCGGCAGGCCTTCATTGAAAGGCTGTTCGCTTTTTGAACACAAGCACCGCTTCAGAGGGAGAGCCGCTGTTGAATTGTGCGCCCCACCGGCCGACGAGACACCAGGTAGGACGGGTCTGAGGTGCGGGACGCCATACACTGGAGGGGGGGGTTGGCTGCCCGCAACCTCCCCGCTTTTTTCTAGGCGTTCTGCGCCGGCGGGTTTTCAAGGGAGGCGCGCAGTGGACTCCTGCCAGTTAATCAAGTCCCCTACCAGGACTCTTTGTGTGTGTGAAGGATTTGTCTTGCACACACAACAGCCCAGGGATCGCCACCCACTATTCGTGTACTTATTTTTCTTTCGCCCTTTACCGAAGCCAAGCTAACACTCAGCTATCTCACTACTACAATGGAAAATAAAACGCATTGTAACTAACTGCATGCGCCACTGCCACTGGGCAACTTGGTGCCTGACATTATCAGCTTTGCTACATCTTACAAATCATTTTAAACACCGAGGCTAAATTGACATTTTTCTAAAAAACTTTCAACACAAGAGAAAGTAAAGTAATTACTGGGCAGAAGCTTGCACGACTGCCACAGGATACTTTGAACCCATTCCAGCAATATCCTCCAAAGACTCTGCCAGCTCTGTTGCTGGTAACAAAGCGCCTTACAAATAAAACGCCTGCATCTCTGTATAGGAGACGCTGACCTAAAGAAACTAACTATTAAATCAGCCAAAATTACCGACCTGTTTAGTCCATGACACGCTAAGTATAGCCTGTCAGCAATACCTCCAAACCGCACTTACCAGCCCCATTTGAATATCATCTACAAAAGGACTGCTGTGAAATGCTTGAAATGTGCTGCTCCCGGAGCAGTACACTAGGAGGGATGCACCGGGACTAAAGGAGAACACCCCGGAAGTACAGTAGCAATAAACAGACAGTTCTCCTCAAGATAACAAGTCAAAGAATCAGCTGGACAAGAAGGTTATATCAAAAAATATATAAACATTTTATTCAATTCTATACAATAAATAAATAACATATGAGTCAATAAGAAGATCCATCACGGTTAAAAAACACCTAGTGTGTTATATCAGAACTCGTGCAAACACATTCATACCTCTAAGCCTATGCTAACTGACTGCCTAACATGTTTCTGTCTATTCTATACATAAATATTGACATTCATCAGAGGCTACACAATCATTAAGAAATAGTCAACAGATGGATTCGATTTCTCACTGAGCTGATATTGTTGTGATCATTAATATCACAAATATTCCACTAGAAAAACTTGCTAGTGTTGACCGTAAATCAATATGGTAATATTGGAGACAATTATTTCATTCGACAATTATTGCGGTCTGTATATGTAAGAAACACGTGAGAAATTTCCTCTTTTTTATCATGTATCGTATCTTCATCTGTTGTGTTGAACTTAATTCCTTGCGTGCACAGTTCCTTGTAAGTCACATCGGTACTTTATCACAATCTTCTATGTAAGTCTAAAAGAGCAAAATATGTATGTCATGTTCAGAAATCAACATACCTCAATCATAAAAATATCTTAAAAACATGCTAAACAAAATGTGCTACTTGTCCAAATTGCTGATTCTAAGACTGTAATCAATATGCTGGTGTTCACTCTTAATGGTGAGCACACTAAGGTCGAACGATTAATTCATGACCTTAACCGTGATTAATACGGAATAGCAGAACCGATATTAAGAACAGGTATCCCACCTATTGTTTAATTTTAACAGAATATTGTAGGCCTGTCGTGTCACAATAATGTGCTGGCATTCAGTGTGGGCAAAAGAGACTGTTCAATACATAAACATCCTTATAGGTTATTCTATACCATTGATAGAAAAGATCTAATTACTACCTCGGTTAGTTGTTCAGCCCAACACAAACACAAACATCATAATTTTCAGTCTACAATTAACTTCCGTTATTGTGATTGTTATTCAGAATGAAAAGGACCACTACGAGAGCTAAGACACTACTCTATGGGCATCTCTCGTCCTAGTGTTGTATTGGCTCCTAGTAGAATAAATCAAGACTATTTAATACCTAAACGACCCTAGGGATTACTATATGTTACTAACGGAGAAAACCCCTTATTGTCACCATCAATTGTTCGGCCTCACTCTAACCTAGTCGTTTTGGAAATACTAATCACTGTCGTTACTATGATTATCATTTTAATTGCATTCACACAAGAGCTCAGACACTAATCACTAGTTATAAGGAAAGCCAAATTTCTAATACTTCCAACTGCCAATTTAATTCGCTAATTGTGACCTTGTGGCACTACTCACTTGATTGATCACCCTAGGGGGCATGTCACGATATTAAGTGGGCGCTATGAATTGGTCGTGTCTTCTTCAAAAACACCAAAAAACAGTCAAAGATACCTGTGATGAATTAAAAGAAGTTCAATCAGTTACAATGTTCCCCGGTATGTACCTATTGATAAAACCATATCCCAAAGACACTACTCACTTATAGCGACGCATCATAAGTATAGACTAGAAAAAATGATGTTTTTAGTACGCTGCAGTTGGTACTGTTGAGAAATAGTAGTTCTTAGTCGTGATTGAATGTAAAACACCATAAGAGATGGAAATATATCAATGACTGCGTTGATTACACATTATTAAACTCATTACATTGTGTAATGGACGTAAGGAAGTTTTTAGTACGTGCGATAATACGCAAAGCTTTCTTACCTCACATTTATCATGTTTATTTCTTGGCTGTAAACGTTAATGCTCATTCAACTTGAGGGCACATGATACTGTTTGTCACCAGTCCAAACTAATTGTGTCCCTAGAGATATGAGAAAACAATAGTGCGTCTGAATTCTTCGATCAGTTATTTAAAAAGGACAGTACTCAGACATCCCCCCTTTTTTTTAGTTAGTTTCCTTGAAAAACAAACCGTTTGTTTTGACCCTTTTTTTAAACGTCTGCCTTGTCTAGTAGGTGATACAAAAAGGACAATACTTGAGCGCCCCTTTTAAACTCCTCCAGAAACCAACCGCTTATTTAAACATATATGACGATAATGCATTCGTGCATTATCCCAAGACTTCTAAACTTGTAGTCCCGAAATAAGTATTCTAAGTTTGTCTCCCTACCGTTACCTTTTGTATATCTTATTAAGCTAAGGTTTATATGTAAATGTACCTCGCTAGGTACTTTTAAACGAGCCGCGAAGACCCTCCTCTTCGATCAGGTATAGCTCCCTCGAGCTGTCTCCAGA
>JAWWEJ010222029.1:0-22626 GCA_035582705.1 Aneides aeneus | reverse complement strand
CCTACAGTTCAAGAAACATCTGAAAACCACCATGTTCTGCTGACCCTCTCATGGTAGAGGGCTCAGCATGAGTGACATCAAACACTGCCTTCAGCGCCTTCATGCCTTCGGGCTCGTGTGCGCGTTACAAATATTGTAATGTAATGTAATGTAATATCAAATCACAATCGGTTTTAACATGTCTTATCCACATATTTTTACAAACATTAAACCTAACAAAACATTTTTGCATATACGTCTAGACAAATTAGTTGGATCTCTCGTTAAAATGTTAAAAAAATATTTCATATGGACCAGGGATATAGTTTCTGACACAGATTGAACGCCTAATTCAAGTCTAACAACCATAGAGGAAGTACGCCTTGGTAATCCCAGTAAACATTTTACATTTTTTAGCTCAGCTTTACAAACAGCATCTAAAGGGGCACAGCCCCAAATCCCGGAGGCATATCTCAAAACACCACATGCCTTTGTCTGATAAATATTAATCATAGCGGTGTAAACATTGATATTGTGTTTGTTTTGAAGCCTTAGGATGGTGCCGCAAACACTTTGAAATGTAATAAGCTGGTTATTGCACATACCCGCTACAAAAAGTTTGCATCGTATATGACAACCTAAATATAAATATACATTCTCAATTTTAAAACCATTGATTAAAATAAACTGGAGGACTAGGATTAACAAATGTGATGATAAAACCATGGTTTTAGTCTTACTGACATTAATCTCTACAAACATAGCTTCCATATAGCTGTTAAAAGCATCTAATAGGATCTGAAGGGATTTGGGGGGGGTCCGTGCGATTAAAAGATGCATACAGTCGGATGGGGATGTTCTGCCCATCAACCATAGGAAAGTCAGCCCCAATACTCAATAAACAGGCGACAACGCCATCAATGTATAAACTAAACAACAAAGGTACCATCGGGCAACCCTGTCTTACCCCCTTGCTAATGGCAAAGGCTGATGTTAAATTTTTAGTATAATTACCTTTCCACTTGAGTATAAAGCAGACATTTATGCAATTAAATCACTTGAAATACCCCGTTCCCTTAGAATTAGCCACAATATATCATGACCAATGCTGTTTTAGGGTCTATAAATGTGACAAAGACTTTTTCATTATTGACTAAATTTTTAAAAACATCTGATCCCTAGTACCGACCCCTTCCCTGAAACCAAATTGGAGGCGTGACAATGGAGAATTTGTCAAAATCCAGTCTTCTATCAGTGAAATAGGCCTGTAATTGGCAACTACATTGGGATCACCCTTTTTATATATAGGGAGAATGTTTGCTGCCTGCCAGTTCACTGGGATCCTACCAGTTTGAATAATATCATTAAAAGCTCCGTAGAGAAAAGGGACCCAAAAACTATGATCAGGCTTGTAAATATCAGAAAAATGCAATCCAAACCAGGAGCCTTCCCGGGTGTTTATGTCCTAAGGGCTCGATCAACCTTGAGAAATCGGCAATAATTGAAATAGGTACAACTGATGGAACAGCATAAAGAGAGGTAAATGATCCACCATAGCAGTTGATATAATCGATGGATTTCTGATCGACAGTGGTTGGTTGTTATTCAAACAAAGATGAAATTTTTCCCAAAATATTTGAGGGTTGTTTAAACGGGTGGCAATACTAAGGACCCTCATATTTTCCACAACAGATTTCTTTCTTGCCTCTTACAGTACAGCTTTATAACTACATAACTACCCTGCAGTTGTTGTATCCCTTGGCATTGTTTTTGCCGCTTTAATCATCATCTTTTTAATATTTCGTCACTGATTTTCGAACCAGCCCAAATCCTTTTGGGGCTTACCACCTAAGATAGTTTACTTAGTCAGGGATCTGGACATTTGCATACCCATGACTGAGAGAAATTCGAACACCCCTTCAAGTCTTTCCTCAACCAGAGTGGAATTAATACACTGCAAAGTTCCCCATATAGAGATGGTAAATTGAACAATTTTGGCAAAAAGATCATCCGCCTCTTCCTGAGACCACTTGATTCAAGGTCTGTTCTCTAACAGGCCTAGGTCATCGGTAATGGTTTTATCTGGCAAAACAGACATATCCTCACAGAAAAAAGTGAAAGAAATAAGACAATGGTCGCTCTCTGTATTACTCGTCACTGCTAGGTTCAAAACATGAGACCTGAACAAATGATAAAATCAATTAATGAATCTTTAAAGGGACCAATTGTCCTCATAGGTTCAGCAGGGGGTCTCACCTTTAATTCGCCCATTTAGGATCATTAAATTATTAATTGCCATGAAATTAAAAAGAGCCATCCCTGCTTTATTTGGATGGAATCCATCTCCTTGATATTCTGGTAAACCCCGTAGCTCATTTGACAGAACATCGTGCAAATTTATTTTGTTCCTACCAATTTTAGAGTTGAAATCACCTATCATGAATATGCCCATACAGGTTTCTAGGCCGAGGGAGGATACATGGCTAGTAATAAGATCTTGAATAAAATCCTAAAACACAGAAATATCATCTGCCCAAGGACGCAAATAAACATTAACAAATAATATTTTCTTCTCTGGCCCGAAACGGACCATAATTAGTTGGAAAATCACATAGTCCCCGGGGAGCTGCACTACAGAGCCTGGGAATGCATTGCTGACTAGGCAGGCTAAGCTCTGCCAGTGTTACTAGGGGTAGCGACAGAGAATCACCAGTTGTAACCTGCTATAGAAAAAAAAGGTCATCCATGTTTCCTGTAAAAATATAATGTGGGACTTAGTGGACCCGGGGAGAGGGGCACCAGTTGTTGTTAGCTTTTGAACACCAGCGCATTTCCAGGAAACTAAGTCCACTGTATTAGGCAAAACCTCTCCTAAGGTCCCTATACTCATCAGCTGTCATTCATTATCCCGGAGATTATCCAATGGGCTATAACAATTGAATAACAGCAGGTCCACATCGGGCTGCACTTGAAAGCATGGATCAGGTGTAAGTGATCATAGAGGCCAGGATGGTGTACCGGGATCAGGGCCAAAAATCTGTGATCTGGAAGTGTCCATTTGATGATCAATATATGGTATATAATGATGCCTGGCATTTCTGGAATATAATGGGGGCTGCTGGTTCTCATAGCCTGATGAAACATTGGGTACTATGGGTGCACATCAAATCGGTCTGGGCAACTGTGGTGCGAAAGTCGTTGGTCTTGGATAAAAAAAACAAGGTGGACTACATTCACAGCCCCTGATGATATGGACATTTGAGCCCTCCCTGTGTTGAATAATTTTCAGCCAATAAGATATTAAGCAACGGTTAAACAGTTCCCTTTACAGGCCTCAGGTGTGGCCCACCCATCCTGAGCGAATAACCTTCAGCCACTGAGAAATCAGAAAAAACAAATCTGATCCTCACTACTTTATTTTTCATAGAATTTTGTGATTGATATTTGGTTTGACGTTTGCGCCAGCAATTTATCAAGGAAAAACTGTACGGAGTAGACTCTGGAGAAAAATGCATCAGGGACAGAGTAATTTGTAATTTCATTAATGCTTTGATTACTCTTGGGTTAGGGGGAGAGCATCCTGCCCGTTGCTGGGGGTGGCAATATGTGAGGCCTGATTTGGAAATCTGTGATCCTTTTTGTTGGGTGATTGATGGGTTTTCTAATTTTCAGTAACCACTCCCCCTACCGGAATGATATTACTACTGGTGGGGGGGGGAGGTGGGTGGGGGGCTGGCTGTAAAATGGGTTTCAGCTGAACTACAAGGATTTTTAACTCTAGCAGACTCAGGGTCTACTATCGGGCCCATGTTGTTTCAAATTGTGGCCCCCAGCTCTGCTAATTTAAGTAAAACAAATTCCATTTCCTTGTCTATCGCGTCTATTATTTTATCTCGGGTTGATTCAACGTAGAGGGGGCTTGATCACCCTTTGATTTCAACTTGCCGCAGCTTTTGTTTGCATCAGGTTCACGTAACTTACATGGCATTGTTTTCTTTTTCGTTGGTTGAAATAGCTTTGGAGTTTACTGCATCGTCTGAATTATCACTGGCCGAAAGTATAACGGGTTCAAATGTTTTAACAACTGCACCATTCTCGGAACCACCTGACAGCACTAACGAAGGGGCGGATAGGAACTGGGGTGCTCTGACTGCGCAACACCTACCTACACTGGTATAGAATTCGGTGTTTGCAATGAAGAAAACATTTGTGAGGAAAACCCAGTCAGCTGTGCCTCCACCACCCTCACTTCTGCTGGTTTGTGAAAAAGTCCAACAGAGTCTTAGGAATCGCTGGGTGTACTGAGGAAGGACAACTCGCTAAGTCTGACATGACATAAAAATTTAACCTGCACAAAAACACAGTTATCTTAGGTAGGTTTAACTGAACGCAAGATAACCTTGTTGTTCAGTACACAGAGCAACCACATAGATGAATATATACAATTCCCACCTTCATATAGCAAATAACACAATAGGGTGATGGCAGAGCCGCCCACCAAAGCTGCGCTCACCTGCTTGTTAAAAATGAGTCTATATGGAAAGCCGAGTCAAAGCCAGTTCCTGCTGCAGGGCATGCTGAGAGTGTTGTAGAGGATGCTGGAAAATGAAGTCCCTCCTAGCAGTGCACACATGTCGATGGTCTTGCACGCTCACCCGCTGCGCTCCTGGTTCTTTACTCCCTATGGATCACTACTACACATACACACTCAATGGGATTAATCACGAATATTACTGATGAGATTATTATTGTATGTTTGATAATGTTTAGGTAGTAACTAAACACATGATTCTAGGTAAAAATAATATGTTGGAGGTATATGGTTGTTATGAAATTTTGTCTTTCAGAGGGGGGGTTCGGAAGAAGACAATGCACAAAATGTTTATTGATTGCAATGCATAGTAGAATACGGTTTAGATGAAAAGTAAACTTGATCATACAGAGTATTTTTCTTTGTGCGCACGATGGGAGGGGGAAGAGGAGCACATCCTGTAATTAGTAATGGAGAGAGAAAGGACAGGTGTAGCTAGGAAGGGACTTTAATCTATTGGCTCCCAGGCAGTTGTCGATCACATGTACCTACACTCACCATTGGTAAGATACCCACGTGGCCGCCAATCTTGATACAATTTTTGCAACGAGGCAGCCACCATAGTGTGAGAGAGCTTTGCATATTAATGCAAGAAATAAGCATCCTGAGAGAGAAGACCGCAATTGCACATATTGTGTGCACTCCAGACACCTGCTCGTGCAATTTTGCTCACTGGGTGGTATTCTGCAGTTTTATTATCCTCTTGGGGTGAGCGCACCTGTCCCACTGCAAATTATTTTTGAAACCAGAAAATAGGGCTGGCACGCATTTCAATTTCAATTTCAAAGACATTTATTAAGCGCACGAATGACAGAACAGTTTTACGGCGCTGTAAAACATGCAAAAAAGAAAAATGCAAGGAAAACTTACAAATTCCAAAAAATATTACACGTTTAAAAACGAACTTAAAATCTGAAGTCAAAATACTGACACAACCCCAGCCCCCTCATCTCCTCCTAGCAACTAGACAGTCCAACTGCAAGGACACAGAGAGTGTCACCTAAAAAGCAAAGTACAAGCCCACACGGGCAGCCGGCCAGCAGTGTAAAAAAGCAACGTCTCGGAGTTCAGGCGTTCAACAGCAGCTGTTTAACCTGGGCTTTGAAGCGTAGAAATGATGGTTCAGTCCGGACTTGTGGAGGGAGAGCATTCCACCAGCCTGGCCCTTTCCGTGACAGTGTGGATCCTCCAGACCTGGCTTTTTTAAAGAGGGGAATCTTCACCCTTGCCAACAGATGTGATCTGGGAGCAAACTTTCCTCCAGCCCAATGAAAGCGGGCTTGTAAATAGAGTGGGCCAAGTCCATGCAGCGCTTTCCACATGAGGCACAACCCCTTCAGTTTGACCTGATTCTTGATGGTCAGCCAACGAAGTGACCGGCGGGCATCCGAGATATGCAGGCCCCACCAATTGGCTAAGTTTCATTTTTATCCAAGGAGGGGTTGTATGCATTCCTGGTGGATTCCGGGAAATTATTCTTAAGCCATACTTCCTGGCTAAGCACTTCTGCCGTGTCTTAGGATTTTATCCTCATAGAAGAAATTGGAAAGCTCGCAAAGTTTCCACATTGCCACTGTCCAAAGCAAATACATTTTTACATTTTTGATTTTTGGAGAAACCAGATCCAGCCATCCATCCAGAGAGAGACATGGGGATCCTGTTCCCTAGAAGATCGGGGTGTAAACTGTCCTGTCCGAGAAGTAGGAGGAGGCGCATCCTGATGGGAAGAGGCCAAGTCGAGTCCAATCAGAGAGGAGAGGGAGAAAGCTAAACCCTGCGCTATTTAGGTGAAGTTAATAATTTACTGCGTGCAGACATAGCACTGTTCAAAAGCTATATTCTGGTATAGACAAAAAAACTCATTCCATGAGACAGGAGATTGATAGCGTTGTAGCAGGTCGATCTTGCCACACAGGTGAATTGTATTTGAATTGGAGGGGAAGAAGAGAAACAAAAAGAGCTAATTTGACCCTTGCTCTGCACATAGTAAATTGTTGTGCAGCGAGACAAAAACATAGCATCACAGTGTACACTGTCATTTTCCTAAAGAGCATAGATATTTGGTGAAAGGAAAGACATATGCATTCCAATTGATAGGTTGGTGAGGAGAAGAAGGTCATTATTGTTGTTGCTATTGTTGTTGTAAAAGTTTGTTTGCATTGATATTCATTGCAAGTTGTCATTTATTATTCAGCATTGTTATTGGAGAACTGTAAATTGTTTTATTGAATTATTTCTTTAGTTTCAGACCATAAAGGTCATAATTCAGAAAACAGTAGAACAAAATAAACTGACAAACGGCTGTTGGTTGAACTGAATATATTTCTCCTTTGCGATTCATGAGAAGTGGAATTATTTGGTATCTAAATGAATGTCTAATGTGTACATGATTGTTGCATGATTTGGGTCACACACACAAGGTTGTTGGTATAGGTGAACGTTTCTTGGCCCAAGATCCCTATCCTTGCAACACAGATGGACACAGGACCAATATCCTGCCACGGGTGCTTGAGTAATCCACATAACAGATACCCACGGGTTGGGTGCGCAATACAAATGATTAAATAAACAGACGAGTTTCCTCTCAGGGGTAGAGAGACGAAAAGGGTATATTTTTTGTAACAGGTACTGTCCAGGTAAGGCACAGGTATATGCAGACCCAAACATTTTGTTATCTCATCTAAGATCTAATCCCCTACAGCCCATCTGTTGTATACTCCTGGGTGGGGCATTTTGCTCCACTAATGGAGCAAAATGCGCCTGTGTAAAACGAGCATTGGCCAGTTCCAATAAGAACTGGCCAAAAACAAAGGAAAAATGCAAACATTTGCTACAAACATTGAAAAACAAAGGGAAAGAGGCAGAGAGAAGGTAAGGCAGATGGAAGGAAAAAGAAATGTAGCAGTAATGAACAACAAGAAAGTATAAAAATAATTTTAAAAAAATTATTTAAAAATACAAAAAACAGAAATGATAGAGAGAAAAATACAAGAAATAATAGAGACAGAAAAGTAAAATTAAAAGAAATGAAAATGAAATAAAAGAAGGAAAAAATAAAGTAAAAAAATTAAATGGAGAAAATTACAGGAAATGAAATTTAAAACATGAATACAGATAAAAAGAGAAATTAATAGAAAATGAGAGGACGCTATAAGAATCAAAAGGAAGAAGAAAGAAAAATATTATTTTTAATAGAGAGGAAGGAAGGACAACTCATCCAGCCCATCTCGTGGTTTCTACCAAAAAGGTAAGACTTGCACATGAATGGAATTAGTGGCAGGAGAGGGGCGAAAGGTCACATGGGTAGAGGAAGAGGTGGGGTGCAGGGGACAACCCGGTGTAGCAGGGGGGAGAATGAAACCAACAAGAGAAAGAACACACACCGCTCACAAAAGTAACAGACACAGGAATGGGGAGAAAGGGTAGTGGAAGGAGTATCAAGTAGGCCAGGGACAGTTAGAGAAGGAAAGCAACAGAAACCAGTGATAGGAAGAACATACCACTCAAGTGGAGGCAACTTGTTAGAGGAGGATTGAAGGATACTACTGCACGAGAAAAAAGAAAGGCATGGCAGAGCAAAGAGGATGGAATGGAATCCGGTGGGCAGAAGGAGAGACAGGGAACAGAGTAAGGATAGGGGTGAAGAGGATGAGCTGCCTCTGAGAGCCAACCAGAGAGGCAAGAGATAGATGGAGTGGGAGGCTTAGGTAGAGCACAGTCCATTAGAGGTGGAATGAAATAGACTCAGGAAATAACAACTGAAATCAACAATCATTTGCCCTATCACGACAGTTTCAATAAATGAGTTTGTCAAACACAATATAGAGAAGCAGGCAAAATAAATCAATGATCGTGCCAAACAATGAATTAATAATGTCCCCACAGAACAATATTTGGAAAAAAATTTTTAATCAATTAGGTACAGTTACAGCATTGTGTTACACCCATTAGTCGTACAGTATGAATCTGTTTACAACACAACAGTCATACAGTATGAATCTGTTTACAACACAACAGACTATCAGATGTGGCATCCATAACATAGGACGCTGCGGTTAGCAAGAACCTGAAGCCTATGCAGTAACCCTGCCACACTAACTTCGGGCAGGAATTCTTTTGTTTGTGCTCAAAGGCTACTTAATAGAATCAGGTTCTGAAAACGTTGACATTTTTCAGCAGGATAAGAAGATTGGCGCAAAGTCCTGAGGAAGCTCAGGACTCACTCTCCAATATACCAGCTGAGTGCCAACACTACCGATGCTGGATAACAAGAAAAGTGGAGTGAGTCACGCATGCTAGAAAATTCATGCCGAGTAAGAAAGCTGAAAAACCTGTGGCACTTACTTGCACATACACAGTGATACGATTAGTGTCTTTGTATGACCTGTACAGTGATACGATTAGTGTCTTTGTATGACCTGTGAAATAAATCAGTCAATCAGCTGTATAATCTCTAGACCAGAGTGAAATCATGTAGTGTGCCAACAAATGGTAATGCTTACCACAGAGAACCATAAAATGGAAGATATAAAGCAATTAGAGCCTGTCAATATGGAGAGTACCACCTATGGCTAATACACAGCAAGGGCACAAGCGGCAATGCTTACTTGTCATTGCAAAGAAAATAACTGAAAGAGAACAACAACAGAATTGTCCATCAATACAGCTCGCTATCTGGCAAATGAGGCCCTAAACGGTGTGCAATGAACCAGATATGTGAAAAGAGAGCAACTTACCATGGGATTTTCTCACAGTGCTGTCAGCCTTGGGATTTTCTCACAGTGCTGCCAAGATGCTCATAGTGTGTGCAACAAGCTGACAATGAAAGAGCTGGTGTGTGCTTAAAAAGTTTAAAGGACGGCAGAGTCACAATCACGGCCGATGAAAGAAAAATGATTGTAAGGAAATGTTGGAAAACAACCTTGCACAGAAAAGCAATTGTAATTGTGTATACTGACATACAAAAAACAGCTAAGACACATGCAGTTAACAAGTGGCTGTTTCACATAACACTGGTAAACATTTGATTGAAGAAAGACAATATGTGAGACTATATAGGTCTTGGAAGCTCTAGAAACACCATTCAGGGTGATAGAGTAGACACAGCTTTAATGCTCATTAAAACGCGATATTTCAAAATCTTTTTGCTATTTTGCACGCTATTTTTGCTGCGTTTATGGGACACTGACTATGCAGACATGTTCCAGGACACTACTTTGACATGTGTGTCTAACCTGTACGTATAACTAATGCACACATGCTATTAGAGGTGTAGGGATAGAACATACCAGGTGTGGCACACAAGGGTGAAAGCGTAATACTTTGGTTCATGAGAGCCAGCCATGTTGTTGTAGGCCTCACACTGTTTGCATGGACAGTGATATATTCAGTATTCAAGACGCAGCCAGATTTCTTGGCATGGCACAGGTATTTCGAATGCCAAATGCAGTGCAAGCAAATAATGAACGTTTCAACAAGCCTTCGCTTTCCCTAACCTTGAACAAAGAAAGGAGTACACATACTGATCTTGATGGACCACTGAAAAACCAACATGCCTGGATAATTGGGTTGCTTCACACGGAGCATCCAAGAACCCCACGAAGAAGGGGGAACGGCTCAATGCCAAACACGATCATGGAAAAATACTAACTACAAACGAAGCGTAATTATTACAAATGCTATTCTGAACAAAAGCACGCTAGAGCCACCTGTCGAATTTTATGAAAAAGTTTTTACAGGAAGACACTTCTATTTCTATGCATTATTTTTGTGTACTAACCTTTTATTACTGAGATGACGTGAACGTATATTTTTGATGTCAAAGCTTTTTATTGAATACGCATACTTTACTACTCGTTCAATATAGCTATAAATATATTCTGAATGTGTAGATAGGTGACAAGGCCAGTCCCAGATCATACGTACATAGAATGCACAAGATAGGGAGGGGGGAAGCAAGATTAGAACGTCATGAAAGAAAACCCAGTGAAAGACAATAGTGCCAGGTGAATGAGATGTCACCAAATAAAACGTGAAGGTTTTAATGGCACACATCCAATCCAAGTGAAAGAAGACTTATGCATATGAACCAATGCACACAACTATATACCCAAAATATTCCAAAGTTACAATGCATATAGCGCATAACATGCAGGCATGCACGTACACACAAACAGAAAACCAACCCTGTAAGCTGCCTCCCAGCGTGCCCCTGAGGGAGGGAGGGAACAGTTTGCGCTGACCAGGCTAGAAATATTGGAGGGAAATTTCACACTCTCAGCAAGAACATATCCCAAACGCTTTTTGATACTTTGCAGGTGTCCACTGTGAGATTCAAGCCTGCCTGAATCGAGTACAATGGCCCACAGAAAAGCAATAGGGAACACCCCATCATGCTGAGCCGGGCGAGCACACAACGCAATGATTGGTTAAAGCAAGTAACAAATTTAGTCAAGCGCCATTGGTCAATCCCAGGCTGCTTTCTTATTGGAAGAGAATAGGCACATGGATTGGGCAATCACTACAATGCTCCCTATTGGTTAAGAATAGACCAATCACAGAGGTGAAGAGGAAAAAGTCTCACGCTCCATCACAAGTTTTACTCCCCTAAATTTCTAATAAATTAATAGCTCCAGAACTAGTAAAAAACACCACTTGACCGTAATCATAGAAGCCAGAATCTATGCTGAAACAAAGAAGAACTGAAAGTCGAAGAGGGAACGGGGAGTCAAAGCCCCTCATCTTGCTGCCTGCTCATTTTCACTAGCTTAAAGCCAAGGCAGCCCCTCCAACCCATTCCCCACTCCTAGGACCCCCTGTAAGACCATACGGGCAAGCCGCATCCCAATTGTGGTTTGCCTTCTGGCAATACTTTGCAAGGGGGGAGGGTCCCACCATTCCTGAGAAATCTTTTGTTGTAAGCCCCACTGCCTCCCCGTGGAGTGGGTGCACGAGTACTAGAAGAAAAAATTCCAGAGCCCGAGGGCTCGATTGACTGAGCACAATGCACACTGCTATTCTTCACTTTTGCACTGCAGTCCAACATGAAAACAATCCCTTTACAATCCAAATTGTAAATCTGGAAGTGAGACAGTGCCACCGCTGTCTCTATGGTCCTGCACCGGGTTACCTTAAAGAGCGTCTTAATAAAAAAAAAAACAGTTATGGTGCTCTAAGATCCAATAATTCCATGCAGCTAATTGTCCCCAAATTTAAGCTCAAATGCGGCTTAGGTAACAGCTTCCAGGTGCAGGCGGCGATGGAGTGTGTCCCCAAATTTAAGCTCAAATGCAGCTTAGGTAATAGCTTCCAGGTGCAGGCGGCGATGGCATGGAACAGTCTCCCGACTGATCCAAGACTAACTGTTGATCACCTACAGTTCAAGAAACATCTGAAAACCACCATGTTCTGCTGACCCTCTCATGATAGATGGCTCAGCATGAGTGATACCAAAGACTGTCCTCAGCGCCTTCATGCCATTGGGCTCGTGTGTGCATTGAAAATGTTGTAATGTAATGTAAATATTCGCACTGTAGTCTCTACTGAGACCAATCTTACCATTTTTGTACAGAGTAAGATTCTCGTTGTAAGTCAGACCTCTAAGCTATTGGGGGTAAACCCCCAGGGTCTGAACCCAAATTGGTCTATTTTTGAGAGAGCCAAATCTAAAAGAAGCAGACACTTCTGTCCATCCAGTCCCTTGTCCAAACCATAGATGGGTTGCTGAGCTGGGCAAGCCAGAGTGAAAACCAAGCCAGTCCGAAAAGTTCATCAGTGACACAATAGGTGAGATCACACTGCCCGCACGTTCTCCCTAGTTGCTGCGCGTCGTTGATTTGTTATAGCCATGCAAAGTCAGTCCTCGGACACTTGGGTGTCCAATAGTCTCCAAACGTATGAATACATGTCCTGAGCTAGTTTAAATTGACATCTGAATAACCTAAGCTTGGATATACCACTAAGCCCCGTAATTTCCCCAGGAGATTGTTCTCCCTAGACTATGATTTTTTTGCATCAATAACAAAATATGTTGGAGTTTGCTGCGTGATGCCGATGTGAGCAGACGTGTTGTGCTCTGCTCCCCTAGCAGCGGGAAGTCTCTGACGGTTATCCGATACTTTGCATCGAGGCTTACAGCAGTGGAATTGACAGAGTCCCCGAGGGCTGAGAAACACAGCATGCCGACCAGATCCGGACAAAAGAATAAATCAACATCCGCGCTGCAATCTCCAAGGGTAGCACAGCAGACAAGGCTCCCGTTTACCATGCAGCCAGCGTGGGCGGAGCAGCTCCCGCAGGTGGAATTGACGGCTGAGACCTCGGAGATGGAGGGAGTAGGCCAGCTGCTGGCGGAGTTCAGATCATTTAGGACAGACCTAACTCACAGAACCGACAGCATGGAGGCAAAATTGGACCCGATTCACACCAAAATGGTCTCGATGAATGGGAAGATCCGCACTGCCGAAGATCGCATTTCTGCACTGGAGGATTGGACTAGTCCAATGGAGGACGAGCTCCAAACAGTGCATGCTCAATTAAAAACCGCATTGACAACAATCGATGATCAGGAATGCCGTACTCGCCGGAACAATATACGGGTGATCAGGATTCCGGAGTGCGTAGAACATGGAAACCCTACAGAATACTTTGAGAGACTTGTGTGGGAACTTTTGCCAACGGCCCCCTTCACTGCATTCTACTCTGTTACAAGAGCGCACAGAGCACTGGGGCAATGGCCAGAGCCCGGAGCTCCCTCGCGGGTGGTGATAATGCAGTTCCTGCATTACAGATATAGGGACGCGGTGCTCAAAGCAGCCAGGGATGCTGGAGAGGTTAAATTTCAGAACACTGTGATGAAAAGATTTCTCCCTCAGAGTGCAGGCTGAGCGCAAAAGACTCAAAAGTGTGAAGCTGAAACTTCAAGCATGCGAAATAATGTACGCTATGATATATTTGAGCATGAAGGCAAAGCGATTTTCTTCACAGACCCTGAAAAGGCGCATAAGTACATTGATGCCAGCAGCGGGGTCCTCGGGGAAGCCCGCCCAGCGAAGTTAACGGCAGGGCATGGATGATTAGACAGTGAAACGGTGGTGGCCAATATGCCCTTAATGGAGATTTGAAAGCGACTAACAAGGTATGGGAGCTCTGCGCTGGGGAGTGGGGGAGGCAGTGAGGAACCCATGTTTTAATTGTACATGCCATGCGGTTCGGACAGACCCTGATGTGGATCCCCTCCCCCCTCCCAGCAGTTCCCCCCTCATGAGGACTGAACAGTTGCCGCTGTGGTCTATTACCCTGAGACGGCAGGCGTACGGTGGGGAGAGAGTGATTAGGCCACTATAACATTAAAATGGTAGCACGCTGTGAGCTTCTGTGACTAATCTCCATGTGGTGGCGCTGAAAGAGCGTGGCTGCCCTGCAGTGCGCTGCTGGTGTTTTTCACAGGTGGCCGAGTCTGAACTATAAGTTTGCTGCAATGGTCTTGCCACGCTGCATGGGGCGGACGGAGGGCGGAGCGGTACCGAGCTAGGGCAGCCAGCCCTGCAAAATATATCAAAATAAAATTAAAACTGCTTTTTTCATCTCGCTCGATGACAAGATGGCAGAGCAGAGAGCTCGCGACTGCAGAAAAGTTACTGTAACAACCTGAGGAATGAGCGGGCAGCGGAGCGTATGTCTATTGGCCACTGGAACGCTCTTCCGCCCGATCTAAAAAACATTCAGGATCTCTTGCGATTTAAGGGTAATCTGAAAACCTATTTGTTCGCCTGATTTTTCTCTAGAATCCTTGATTTTAATCATGAAAATCTGAATGTCTATCTGTTTTAATGTTCTTTTCGTTGTCCTGGTTGGTTATGTTTGCTGTTGTCTGTGCCTTGAGGCCTTTGGGCATTGGCACAATAATCCAGTGAACTTGAACTTGGTCGAATAAGGGGGGATGGCGACGGCCCGCTGGCAGAGCAACTCAGGTTTCTCATGAAGTGCTGGCACGGAACAAACAGCTCTGAGGATTGTGAACACTAGAAGCACTGTGGGGATCAGACATCTTATTGTGCAAATGTTCATATGCCGCTCGTAAGGAGCGACCTGGGGCCCCTACAGCAGAACTCAATGTTGTGGTGTTGGAATGCGATGAATCCCATGACGTGGGGACATTGTGATGTTTTCTATACTATGTTCGATGTTTTTATGTTAAGGTTTCATGATAAAAGTGAAGCAGTATTTATGTCATTACACACGCAAATATGTTCACATGACTGTGGGACTAGAGTGATGATGTTTTGGACTGATGGGTGATTTCCAGCTGTGTGCAGTCACTTGGAATGTGCCCAGTATGAATGAGTGCCTAAAGGAAACCAAAATTCTGGCGGTCTGTAGACCGCGCAGAGCTGACCTCGTGGCTCTGCAGGAGACGCATTTAGATGCAGACGGCCTTAGAGCGCTGACTGCTACCTGCCAAATGACATGCTACGGTTCCACCTATTACCAGGGCAGCAGAGGGGTAGCATTGCTAATAAATAATAGGCTACCACTACAAGTTTTTGGAACAGACACAGATAAGGACGGGAGGTGGGTGATTGTTGCGTGCCGGTTAGCTGGTAGGGAAGTGGTAATTGCGGTAGTATATGGCCCAAATACAGACGTGGATGCGTTATTCAGTACACTGGTGAAATGAGCTTCATTGCCATGGCTGCTGCTTGGCGACTATAATTGTATACTGAACCCTGATATGGATAAATCGAGTGAAAACATTGGGGCAGTGTCCAAAATGGCAGGGGCATTACTGAACTATATGCACATATATGATCTGGCTGATGCTTGGGGTAGGCGGTTCCCTGTAGAACGGGGCTACACCTTCTTCTCTGCATGCCATAAGTTTCTGTCACTAATAGACAGAATACTGCTTTCACGGCATCTGTATGCAGACACCACAGAGCTGCAACTAGACTCCCGTGCAATATCGGATCATAATGCATTATAGATGAACATACGTTGGTGGGATAACTATCCTCATCTCAAACACTGGACCTTCAGCTGTGGGTTGTTGCAAGACTCAGTGGTGGAAGCGAGGTTACGAGAGATCTTACTAGAGTACCTGGAGTGTAACGCTGCTGGTGGAACGACACACGCTGTACGATGGGCTGCTCTAAAATGTGTGGTGAGGGGAAAGGCAGTGGCACTAGAGTGTGGAGTGCGCAAAACCCTACGACAGGATATTTAGAATGTAGAGGCTGCACTTGGTGAGCTAGAAGTCAATTATGCTATCTCAGGCGAGGAGGCTCTCCTAGACAAATCCTTAATTTTGAGTCAGCAACACGCAACGCTAATGACGCAAGATCAAATGTATAGGAGTAAGGCGGGAAGGGCAGCAGCATACTGGCAGACGGGGAAGCCGAGCGCCTTGCTGGCCCGTATCCTCAAGCCTCAAACGCCAGTCACCACTATAGCATCTCTGACTACAGAGGCTGGAGCGGAAGTTACTGACCCCGGAGGTATTATTGCGGAAGTAGTATGGCACTTTTAAGGGTTATATGCGGGTGAAGTGGGGGGAACAGATGTGCGTGCATATGTACTGTAAATTGGGCTGCCCTGTCTATCAGAGGAAGGACTGGAAGCGCTAGAGGCCCTAATAACAGTGATAGAAATTAAATCTGCAATCAAAGCACTCCAGTTACACAAAGCCCCGGGACCAGATGGGTTGAATAGTACCTTCTACAGGCAATACTCTGACATACTGGCCCCTCTGCTTCTCGAAATGTACAAGGAGGCACGTGCAATAGGGACGTTCGAGGGCAGGCTGAACGAGGCCAAGCTAATCTTATTACTAAAGCCGGGCAATGATTCTAAAGAAGTTAATTCCTACAGGCCCCTCTCATTAATTAATGTAGATTAGAAGATTCTGGCAATGTTACTGGCAATGCGCATTATGCCATACATGCCAGCGCTAGTACATGCAGATAAGAATGGCTTCATTCCAGGTCGGAGTACCTCGGATGCCACCAGGAGGTTACTCAACATAATCCTATCGCCAGCACTGCCAGGCAGGGCCACGGTGGTGTCACTCGATGCCCGAAAGGCATTTGACATGGTGAGTTGGCCTTATTTGATAGCGGTGCTGGAGGCGATGGGGCTGAGTCAGTTCTTTATAAGCTGGATTATGGGGCTGGGTCAGTTCTTTATAAGCTGGATTCGACTATTATATACAGCCCCAGTGGCACGCCTCTATATCTTAATAACACATGGACTTCTGATATCAAGATCAATTGTGGAACGCATCAAGGATGCCCTCTCTCAGCACTATTATTTGCTTTAGCAATGGAGCCATTGATGGTGCAATTAAGAGAGCGGGCTCCGGAGGCAGGCATCCGTGTAGGTGACACCACTACCCTCACTATTGCTTACGCAGACAACCTTTTATTAACTCTTGGTGACCCGGGAGCCTCGCTCCAAACTCTGCTGGGTATTATCACATTGCATGGCACATTCTAGGGTTTTATCCTAAATGTTAACAAATCAATATACTACCCAGTGGGGGTTTGTGCACTGAGAGAGTCACCAGTTCCTCTGCTGCAGTCCAGACAAACGTCTTGTAGATACTTGGGAATTACGGTGGCACGGACGATGAAAGATCTCTTTGAATTGAACTACCTCACCCTGCTAGATAAGATCTGATCGAAGCTGGTCAGGTGGCACCACTTACCTCTAAGCAGGGCTGATAGGTTAGCGATCATAAAGATGTCGATCCTGCCATTGTTATTATATGTCTTTCAGAATGTTGCAGTATATGTGGCAAAAGTCTACTTTGTCAAGTTAAGGGCACTCATCATTCATTTCATATGGGGAGGGGTACAAGGCGGTAAGAGTGGCATATGACAAATTGGAGTTGCCGTATGAAAAGGGAGGGCTCTTCTTGCCAGACCCATATCTGTACTATATTGCAGCTCAGCTTAGCTTTGTAGTGCAGTGGCATGATCAGGCGTCCACAGTGCCATGGGTCCAGATGGAGAGGCGAGGGTTTGTAGAAGCCCGAGCAGACCAACTTCTTATGGACCCCCGTAAGAAGGTTAAAATGTCTGCGACGCCCCCAGCTGTTGGCGGGCCATGAATAAACGCATAGCAAATGGCAGCTGTTATTCGCCATACCTCTCTATATGGGACATTACCAGCTGCTCTAATGTTATCTCTGAGCGCAAACTTCAGGCATGGACAGAGCGTGGGATGTTTACGCTGCTGGATCTTTATGTGCCGGGACGACTTAGTGATGAAAAAGGATATAGTTGAGGCTGCGGCGGGAGGGCTGCCGGCTCTAATACAATGGGGCTCAATAAAGGCCATGTTGGCACAAAGATGGCCAGATTATATGCAAGAACCCCTACACAATTCATTAATGACGCATGCTATCACCACCATAGGGGAAAGGCACCAGGTTTCTATGATACATAAAGTGCTTTTGACTGAAAAGGGTGGTATGAATCACTCAGCTAAAAGTAAATGGGAGGCTTAATCAGAATGCACGGCCTCTGACCAACAATGGGCTGACCTATGTAAATGCACAAAATCAATATCTCACTCGAAGAAATTGCGAATGGTGCATTACAATTTTTAATACAACTGTATTATACCCTTGTGAAGCTAAATCAAACATATAATTCTACTGAGTATCATTGCATGAAATGTAATACTGTGGAAACTGACTTTACACATATGGTGTGGAACTGTTCTCCCTTACAAGACTTCTGGCAAGGAGTGGTGAGACACTGAGATGCAGATCCCAACAACACCGGCGGCAATCTTTCTATTTCAGCTTCCAAGGGTGCCTTCATTTTTGTTCTGAGGGGTTAAAATGGCATTGACAGTTGCGAAACATCTCATTGCTAAATACTGGGTGGACAAGAAGGCTCCTCACGAGGTCGAATGGATGCAAACCCTCATCTATAATGAACGACAAGAAGCAGAGATAAGGCTCACATTGCCTGTGTCACAGACTCCCCAAGACACGTGGGGCCCATTCCTAACATACTTGGCATCGTTGCAGAATGTGCAGGCTGAGTCTATTTTATAACCCAACTAGTTGCCTTTAAGCAACAGCGATCAGAGTACCCAGACATGTGAATGTTATTACTAGCACAACTATACTATGTGTGTATGATGAGCAATGTGTTCAGTGCTGCTTCAAGTTGTTGTTTGTTTTAAAATTCTAATAAACATCTGTTTAAAAATGTTAAGCCTTTGTTAGGGATTCCTTGTTGTCACACACCCCACATGGGTACACTCACACTCACAAACTGGTCACAATGTCTGAAGATTATAGAGTAATGTTAGTAATCGTAGACAGAATCCAGAAGTGATATGACTATTGTGGTTGTTAGGGAATGCTTAATCTCAATGTTATGCAGGCTGATTTCAATTGTAGTTTTGATCCTCATGATCCTGGCAAAGTTTTAGATCATAAGCCTTTCCATAAGTCACTAAAGAGGTACAAGCTCAATGTGAATGCTTTGAAGAAAGTGATAGTTTCAACGAAAGATTTCTTAAGAGTTGTCATAAAAGTGCTAGAATTTCTCTGAATGAGCCAATTCTCCTGGTTAGGTGAGACGGTTGTAAAATTAAAGGCGAATAAAAGGTGTCAGTCTATCGAGCCATGTGTGCACACTGCCGTGCCATGGCCCATTTGTACCCTACATAATTCTCCATTGTGGTCTATATAGCAATAGGAGACAATTGTGCCAGTTTATCAAACAATTGAAATGTTTATTGATTGGTTAGTCCGCAGAACATACAGGAGATTATGCACAATATACCACGTATATGTCCACCACATCAGAGTTGCACTCAGGACTGTTTTCATAAGGTATTGAAAAGCCATGCTCATTCGCATAATGTTACCACAATAAGCAAACTTTTACCAACAGGTTGCCAATGAAAAGGGGATCTTGGGCGAACCCCACAGGTAATGCAGTTCACAGACAATGTACACACGTGTCACACAGGGTTTCACTCTGCGGGTGTGCAGTTTGCCTAGCAGCAGGTACAAATGCCAATAATCAAGATTTTGCATACGTTAGTATTAGTAAAATCAGAATTTTACTAAAGAAAGCTCGGAGGCGAGTATTGTGCATTAACCTTCTTTAATGCTACACACAGCAGAAAACTAAACAACTACAACTCTCATGGAACCATAGTGAGTCTAACATGTGACCGCTATTGGCCAATGGGTGTTTGAACAAGTCCATAACAGTCCAGTGTAATCCTAGTTCTTCCTCTTTCTTGATGCAAACTAAATATACGGAAGTCCATAAGCGAACCATATTGAAACGCAAATCGCTGAAACCATGGCGATGCCAGAAATGATAGAGTCCTTAAACGTTTCCTTGCCTCTCAGCACCTGAAGTAAAGAAAGGAAACGAGTTAATGATACAATTAGGGTGGGTTTTATAGTCAACACCTGTAAATCAGAGGTTAAAACGTCGTCATTAAGTACAATCAGTATAAGAACACAAGATAAATTCATGTAATAGTAAACACTTTTTTCTTTACATACTCGCCTCCGTGCTTTCTTTAATAAAATTCTGATTTTACTAATACTAACGTATGCAAAATCTTGATTTTATGTCAATCAGCACGGAGGCTCTTATTATGCATCTTCAAAATTTCATATTACATATAGTGAAACATGTTCTATTGGTTTAAAATAGAATCTCTTGAACGTTACATCAGAAGACCAATTGGCACACTGCATTATCTCATTAATGGAAGCCCCAGAAAAGAATTCTTTGGAAGCCATTGCTCCTCTTACTGAGTGAGCCCCAAAGACACTAGTATCCACACCTATTAGGCTAAGAATCCATCTCGCAATGGTTACTGGAGCTACCGGCCTACTGTATATGGTCTGGCCATTGCCAAAAGCAATTGATCATGCTGTCTATAAAGGCTTGTCCTTTTCTCATACTCTTAACTACACACAACTTTCGGTGATGTGGAAAACTGGGGTAGAACACCGAATGCAGATTAGTCTTAGTTCTTCTAGAAATTATGAACGTGATGCCTTCTGCGTCACATCTTCTCTTTGACAGATCAAGCGCTCTGACATCCGCCACTCTCTTACAAGAAATCATACAGAGTAATGTTACCAGTTTAGGTGATAGCTGTTTCAAGCTTAGTCTAGAATTTTTTGGCCGTTCTTTGAATAGGTCTAGTACTTTGCTGACATCCCAGAAGTGATCATATTTAGGTTTAGGGGGAACTGAAAGTCGTATTCCTCTCATCAATCGGCAGATTAATGGGTGTTCACCGGCTGGATGCCCTTCCAGAAAAACATGGCCTGCTGATCTGTACTGAGCCCCGTTTCTAGCCTTCCCAGCTAAATAATTTGCTATAAAGGAGACATTTGTACAAAGGGGATTGATGTCCCTTTCCATGCACCAAGATGACCATGAACTCCAGGCTGATCTGTAAACCTTCCTTGTGCCTGCAGCCCAGGATCTTGCAATGAATCTTTTAGATTGTCTTGAAAGGTTGTGCAATCCTGAAGGAATCCCGAAATCGTCCAAGCTATCAGCCGCAGATGATTTTGGGCTATTAGCGGATGAGTCAGGCCCTGGGGATTGGACAGGAGACACTCGCTGTGGGGAAGCAGGATTGGAAAATCCGACGAAAGTTCCAGAACTGTCGGAATCCATGATTGCGTGCACCAGAGCGGGGGTAATCAGTAAGATCCTCTCCTTTGTTCATTCTCGCGAACGACAGGACTCGCGGGATCATGGCGAATGGGGGAAAGGCATAATTGCGCTGATGGCCCCATGTCTGTAAACACGCGTCTGTTGCACTCGCCTGAGGGTCCGGAAGCCAACTGAAAAAGGTTGGTAACTGATGGTTTAACCTGGATGCAAATAGATCTATTGTCAACGGTCCTCTCAGGTCCGCAAGGGATCTGAAAATCTGAGGATGAAGCATCCAATCGCTGGAGTCCCTGTGGTAACGGGAAAACCAATCTGCCATGGCATTGTATTTGCCTGGGAGATATTGGGCTTTGATTGATATTCTTTTGTTCAGGCAAAAGTCCCAAAACTCCTTTGCCAAATCTGCTAGAACCTTTGATTTTGTACCCCCTAGCTTGGCAATGTATCTCACTGCTGAAATGTTGTCCATTTTCAACAGAATACAACAGTTGATGCGGTCTTTTGCTAATGAACGGATCGCGAAGGAACCCGCCAGAAGCTCTAAACCATTGATGTGTAAGGATTGTTCCTTGATGTCCCAAGGACCTCCAGTCGAGACTCCAGCACAATGAGCCCCCCAGCCCTGCTGGCTGGCGTCTGACTCTATCACTAAGTCTGGGGATGATCCGAAGATCGCTCTCCCGTTCCATGCTTGAACATGCTGAAGCCACCAGTTTAATTCTGTCTTTGCCTCTTGGTCCAAAGATACTCGATGAGAGTAAGGGAAACCCTGACAAAGAAAGGAACCCTTCAATCGCTGAAGAGCCCGATAATGTAAGGGACCCGGAAAAACTGCCTGAATGGATTAAGACAGAAGGCCAATCACCCTGGCTAGGTGTCTTAATGATATCGACTCTTGTTTGAGAGTCCAGACAATCTCCTTCTTTATGTTCTTTATTTTGGATTGAGGCAGCTGTAGAAGCCGTGTCTTCGCATCTATTGAGAATCCTAGGAATTCCATTTTCTGAGTTGGTATTAAAACCGATTTCTCTGTATTCACTAGGAATCCTAGTTTGTGCAAGAGATCCATTGTCTTCTGACAATGAAGTTCCAACAGAGGTTTGGCATCTGCCATGATTAGAATATCGTCTATGTAAATAATCACACAAATCCCCTGCGGTCTCAAATGACCCACCACGGGTCTCAATAGCTTTGTAAAAGCCCAAGGAGCACTTGCGAGACCGAAGGGAAGACAAGCGAACTGCCATGGTTCTCCTTCCCAGTAAAAACGCAAAAACCTTTGATGATCTGGACAGATTGGAACTTTGAGGTACGCGTCTTTGAGGTCTAGACGGACCATCCAATCTCCTGGAAGGAGAATGTCTCTCAGAAGAT